>BQNB010077230.1:0-10223 GCA_026074375.1 Tanacetum coccineum | reverse complement strand
GTTCTTATATATATCTTGTGCTGTTGATCTTGAAGTAACACGCCCCGGATCCTTATTCCGCTGCGACCCATTTTGGGGGTGTTACAAAAAGCACAACTCAAAACTCAAATTATCCTCTCATCAAAACTTTCTCTTACTTTACCAAATAAGCATAATATTTTTTCTTCACCACATGAGAACCATTTGACCATCTAAGGTTAGGACTAGGAAGAATTGAACATATTCCACAAACCATTATATTGCTTTCTTTCAATAAGTGATCGTAAGAGGATTTCGAATATGAAGATGATTATTATTCAAACAATAATCAATCTCATAATTCAATCTAATTAAAAAATTAGAATATGAACATGAAATCGAGACTAGGATTTATCTAGATCATGGAATCATCAATCAAATGACCATAGATATTTTTCCATGTCTACATGTTTAACCATCCTCGGTTATTACATGAAATCACAAAGTCGATTGCATGACAATAAGATTAGTCATCGAATTGCAATTCACACTTGCAAGGAAGATGTTTTATTGAGTCTAAAGTGTTCAAATGTAGTGTTATTAGCTATGGTCAAATTATACATACTTAACTTAACACATGATAAGGTGTCAATTTATACACTATTTTGGGGTCATTTAACCCCTTAAATCATGCAAATATGCCCAGATTATGTGCTTAATCGCTTGTTTTTAGGTTTTTAGCATTTGGAGGAAATACATGTGACTTTGGCTCATTTGGAGAAGAAACGGACAAGACTAAGACTCTACACCAAGAACCATGAAGAATTATTCATTCAGATCCTGGAGACGGCGTCAGAACCATAAAGTGACGGCGTCATGACATTCATGGTGACGACGTCAGAGATTCAATGACGGCGTGGCGACGGCATCAGGAGTATAAAGCGACGCCGTCGCAGCGATATCTCTATAAATATAAAACCGATTTTAGGGTTTCAAGTGTGTAACTTTGTATAACATTAGGGAGACGAACCCTAGCCTTTATAGTAGCTTCACAGGTCATTTTTAGGGCCTCAAAACCCTATTGTACTACCTTGGATCCATGTTTTAATTCAAGTAAGGTTATTTATCATTAATCATTCAATATGTCTATGTGTTGTGTGATTGAATTATCTTCTTGCTTTCATTAAAACATGTGAGGCTAAACCCTCCTTTGTATTTTCTTATGATTGCATGAAAGTCAGATTGTAGATCCTATTATTGTTGCTTCTTGTTGATGAATGTGTGCGTTAGGCTTTAGAAAACTAGCTTTTGTCTATATCACTGTAGACACGTCTAGGAAAACGCGAGTGCGTAGAAAGGATACCATCGGGTAACAGTCTTCATACTACCTTACCCCCTTATATGGTTGATCCCTCTTAAGGTATTTCACATGCATTTAATATACTCTTAGGGGCCTTGTAAGAGTCTTCATACTACCTTACTTGTGCATTGCCCTAACGAAATATTAAATAGACGGCGGGTTCGTGTAATCCATTCATGACCTAAGAAATAGTTACACAAATCATCACAAGTGTGACAAGGCAGCAGGATTAGGAGAAGTAATCTGATTAGTAATGCATGATTAAGTTCTTTAATTCATTTTTACGGGTACTTCTATAGAACATTGAGGACAATGTTCAACTTAAGTGTAGGGGGGAAATAAGCCTTAGAAACTATTCTTTTATTTGTCATTTGCTTTGTCCTTAAAATGATGGGTAATATATCGAAACATAACATAAAAAGGTGATTTTAACCCAAATTTAATTTTTTTATGACACATACCGACGAAAACCGAGTATTAATAGCGTCTCATGGATAGGAATATATATGACTAGCACAAAACCCTCAGAATTCCACCCCAAAAATGTGAGGTTCGCCTTCAGATCTTTAGGAATTCGAGTGTCCATTTTCGATACCCAAGATGATTCCACCTTTAGCAATTTCGAGTTAAGGTTTAAATGCAGGCATATGTGTCTCTTCTGTCGTTACGGATGTGTACGTATGATCTTTGTCACCTTTTCTGGAACATTGAGATCGGTTTAGAGAATCATATGAGTGTACCGATAGTATATTAAATTCTAGAACTTGTTTGTTTGATGCATCCCGAGACAACAAGTAAGTATTAGGATTTGCTAGATAAGAGGCACTAGGATTAACCCATGTTTTAAACCTGTAATTGTTATGATGGTCACACTGATCATATAACTATCCCACACCCTTGTCATGCACTCATTTTTAGTGCAGGATACCCATAGTACAACCATTCGAGCCTATCTTTTTCACGGTTCTCGTAATTTTTTTGTTAAGCCGGACTATTAATGAAGAGCATTGTCACCCTTAAACCAATCGTTACACCCAAATCGCCTTAGCCTACCTTGTATGTACTTACTTTTAGTATATTATTGTGTTTAACCCAAGTTAATTATTGAGTACATGGTTTCTAAGTCCTTATCCTTGTAAATGTTGTTTTGGGACGATTGGGATTCATGGTAGTATTTGTTTTGCGGAAGAATGGGGAATAAAAGTTAAATCATTACCCCTATATTGTTTTTAATAGCTTCAACGCCTGCACGCATCCCATTTCCCACATATAGACTTAAAGCTCCATGTTTCCACTTCCTGCTTCCTCTAAGTCCCATGCGAAGTATTACAGATATGAGTTTCACAACCCGTATCATACACCCAAGAGTTATTAGGAAAACCATAGAGTTCTATAGTGAAGATACCTGAAGTACTTGCCCCGCTAGCATTCTTCTTCTTTCTCAACTCAGCTTGGTAGGATGGACAATTCCTCCTCTAGTGACCCACCTCCTTGTAGTGGTGGCAGAAAGAGTCCTTTGCCAGATTATCTCTCTTAGGCGGCGGTGGGATCTTGGGCTTAGGAGCATAAGCAAGCTTATTCTTTCCCTTGTCCTTACCTTTTGCCCCTTGCGGTTTCTTTTTTTTTGATCTGGATCCTTCCCTCCCTTATAGCAAGTACTACAAGAGTTTCAGCCTTCTTTGGAATACCTTTTCATGGAGTTTTAGCATAGCATGCAATTCAGCTATCATCTTCCCCATGCTATGCATGTTATAGTTCTGCACGAACTAATCATAGTCATGGTTGAGAGAATTCAGAATAAGACTCACACCAAGTTCATTAGGCATAACATAACCAAGGTGTTCTAAAGTATCCAAGTAGCTTTTCATCTTCAAGAGATAAGAGCTTACAAACTGACCATCCTCCTGTTTGCAAGCATGAAATGCTTTGACTATTTCAAATAGTTTCTATTTAGCATGCTCTTCGAACATAGTTTTCAGTTCTTTCAACATATCATATGCATTGAATTTCTCCAAAGTCCTTTGTAGATCTGGAGACATACTCAAAATCATAAGACATGCGACCTCTTGTTCAATTTTGACCAACTTATAGTACTTGTCTATCGTGTCTGGGTCAACAGTTTTAGGATCAGGAGCTAGTGCCATAGGCTATTCCACAAACTTCATCTTTTTCTCATACCTAAGAACAATCCCTGTCAGTTTATGAAATTAGAACCAGTAAGTTTCTACGAATGGAGAATCGACCTGATAGTCGAATTGTTTGTGTTTTTGGCAGCAGCGGCCATTTACAAAATAATCAAAAGTTTAGAAAATATTAGTATTTTCGATAATAATATCTTAAAAATTAACTACCCATGTTTATAAAATAAACAATTAATTTTACAAGATTCTAAGATCCAACTTGACATTCTACCATTAATGCAGGTGATCTACTAGAAATGGTAAACTCAAAAGGTAATCAGCGGGTGATAATTGCCAACATATACAACTCTTAGGTTTATAGGGCCCAAGGCATCATAATCCAGGATTATAATGTCAAGTAAGCATGTTTCACCCCATCGTATGCCTCGGGTCGAGGGTCTGACCAACAGACTCGATATAAGTTGTCCAATAGAAAATCGATAATTATATAATCTCATGTCTGACCATACGATTATGTATTACCTTGTTTTGCAATTCACCTAAGACTGTCTTAGAGTAAAAAGACAAACGTAAGTGATCTTATACTTGGATGGCAAAATGACTTAATTTTAGGGTATAAATATTTTGATAAAACAAGTGTTACCAAAAAAATATGTATAAGAAAGCATGCATACAACCTTATAACACTAACATTTTTAAAACGTTTAGGTAAAAATGTTACTCTTGCGTTGTTCCGTCGCGGGTGCCCTTTCAGAAACCACTAAATCCATTATAGATCATTGCAAGAATTAACAAGTGTACGTATATCACAACACGATCTACCAAAGTGTGCATATCAATATATTTATAATAAGCATTTTGATCGAGTGCTTTTAGTCCATATTAATTTTTTGAAAAATTATTTTTGCAATATATATAAAATGCCACATATATATATATCAAAGAAAAACCAAGTCGAACAATTTAATCATACTAAAACTCACACAATTAACAAGCAATAAAACAAAAGTCTTCCTCGCTTTTATATTTAAGCAATTAATCAACAAAAGTCTTCCCCACTTTTGCAATTAAACAATTAATTCACGTATTAAGGTTTCATGCATACCATATAAACAAGCATGCATAATAGACATATTAAGCTTAATAAACCATGATTTACATGCACGTGACACATGGTTAACAATTTATAAAAATAAATAAGCAATAATAAGTCAATTAAACGCAAATTATAAGCCAATCAACATAAAAAAAATATGTGTAAATATTTTGATAAAACAAGTGTTACCAAAAAAATATGTATAAGAAAGCATGCATACAACCTTATAACACTAACATTTTTAAAACATTTCCATTTTGTTTTAAATTTCTATATAAAATCATCCCATATATTTTATAATCCACATGCGATTTATAAAATTAGTGTTACCATGTTTACAATATTTTTAAGTATAAGTAAAATTACTACGGATAAGGCTAAATCCCCGTGGGAAATAATCAAACTCTAGTAACGATTACGACATACTTTTAATATTTTTAAAACGTTTAGGTAAAAATGTTACTCTTGCGTTGTTCCGTCGCGGGTGCCCTTTCAGAAACCACTAAATCCCTGCATTATAGATCATTGCAAGAATTAACAAGTTTACATATATCACAACACGATCTAGCAAAGTGTGCATATCAATATATTTATAATAAGCATTTTGATCGAGTGCTTTTAGTCCATATTAATTTTTTGAAAAATTATTTTTGCAATATATATAAAACGCCACATATATATCAAAGAAAAACCAAGTCGAACAATTTAATCATACTAAAACTCACGCAATTAACAAGCAATAAAACAAAAGTCTTCCTCGCTTTTGTATTTAAACAATTAATCAACAAAAGTCTTCCCCACTTTTGCAATTAAACAATTAATTCACGTATTAAGGTTTCATGCATACCATATAAACAAGCATGCATAATAGACATATTAAGCTTAATAAACCATGATTTACATGCACGTAACACATGGTTAACAATTTATAAAAATAAATAAGCAATAATAAGTCAATTAAACGCAAATTATAAGCCAATCAACATAATAAGCGTGTCGGATCATGTAAAAACCCTTACCATATTTATATTTCTAGATTTTATGTGACTCTTATGAGTCTTTATTTCACTAAATAAAATCCTAAAAATAGGTTTCACATAAAAGGCAAGAAAATCTCACACAATATGCGTTTTTAAGCGTTTTTACCATTTTTTATGTAATTATAAAGCTATATGATCTGCTCGTGATGCCACTGTTGGAAATTGTTATCTAATAACATAATATTTTACGAGCTACGCAGCGGAATTAATCTCACATAGAAATCATAATTAACATAAATAATAAACCGAAAGCGTACCTTTTAGCAAAACAAACTAAATCAAGAACCGGAGCTTCTTGAGAATACGTACGTGTATTAAACCCGTGCAAATACCAAAACCTTCTTAAAGTTGCTAAAGTAAACAACCGCCACGCGTAACACACTATACATTATACAATATCACCCGAATGCTAGTTCCACGAACCAACGAACTAAGAATACTATAACTTAGTCAAAAATTAAAACCCTTATGTGGGTGTTTGTTTCGTTTGACCAAAGAGAAAGAGAGGAAGAGAATGGGATGAGAATTATGAGCTAGGGAACGCTCCTTATATACTAAGTGAATTAGGGCATACCTATAATAGTTAGCTTAGTGCCAAAGCTAACTCAAAAATCCATGAATACCTCTTTAAGCTTAAGCCTGTCGAACCTACCATCCAAACACCCCTTGGTGTTGACTTTTTGACTTTACTAATTATTATGTATAATTAATTTTAATTACACATTAAATAAAAGTATTATGGTTAATTATTCGTTAACGAACTAATTAACGACCATTTAGTATTCTACCGTTGAATCATATATTAAATACATATATATTAAATATACACCTATATTATTATATACATACCAATAGAATGATATCTAAGTGTATAAGTGTGTTACCCCTCGTAGGCTAACATATTTCTAGCCGTATAAATACTCGTATGACATGAGCACATCCCAATACCTTCAGTGTTGTTTGATGTTGACACTGGCAAGATTTACATTCATCACTGTGAAATACTAAATAGTACCACTCTGAATGTTATGGCAATATTTGATGATTTTGCGTAGGACTCTTGTACAACTTGTGTTCTTTATTATGAATGACGAGGTGTGATTTTATACACTTTTTCAGGGTCGTTTAACACTTTAAATCCTGCATTTATGCCCAAAATAGGTACTTAATCGTTCCTTTTTATGTATTCAGCATTTGGAGGAAATACACGTGACTTGGGATCATTTGGAGAAGAAACAAACAAGACTACAAACCTACACCAACATCTCTCAAGATTATGTTCTCAGTACCTAGAGACGACATCACAGATTACACGTGATGCCGTCATAATTCATACCAAGACAGCGTCACAAGATCTCAAAACGGCGTCAAAATGCATGACCTAGCCCACTATCTAGAATATTCTCTTAGGGTTATAAGTGTGTAACTTTAGAGTAAAAGAAAGGGACGAACCCTAGTTCGTTTAGTAGTTGTTAGGGATGATTTTAAGGCCTCAAAACCCTATTGTACTTCCTTCAATTCTGGTTTTAATCAAGTAAGATTATCTTAATCATTCAATATGTCTATGTGTTGTTTGATTCATTATTGTTCTTGCTTTACTTATAACATGCTTGGCTAAACCTTCTATTGTGTTTATTTATGATTGTATGAAACCTATAATGTAGATCTTAGCGGTGTTGCTTCTTGTGATGAATATGCATGTTAGGTCTTAGAGAACCATCTTTTGTCTATATCGTTGTTGATATGTCTGGGAAAACATGATTGTGTAGAAAGGATACCATGGGGTAACAGTCTTCATACTACCTTGCCCCTTAATATGGTTGATCCACACTTAATATATTTCACATGCATTTAATATACTCTTGGGGGCCGGGTAATAGTCTTCATACTACCTTACTTTGTGTTTTGCCCTAACGGAATATTAAATAGATTGCGGGTTCGTGTAATTCGTTTATGACTTAGGAAATAGTTACATAGATCATTACAAGTGTGACAAAACAACAACACTAGGAGAAGCAATCTAGGGAGTAATACATGATTAAATGAACACAATCTTTTATTATATTGTTATCACCAGTAGCGTAGTTTATTATTTAGTTTAATAGCTAAAAGCAAACCAAACCTCTCAAACATATGATTTACTGCTTTCATAAAATATAAAAATACAAAAATAATATTCTCTCAACCCTTAGAATTCTGTTAGACCGTGATCAAGCCTTCCCAACCTATTCCCCTAGATAACGATAACAACTCCCGAGTCTTGCGTATACTACACTACAACGATTAGGTACACTGCCTAGGGAGTTGTAAAACTTCTTGTAGAAGTCCCTTACGACAACCGCAACAACTTTTTTGCGCCGTTGCCAGGGAATAGTTAGGTTTTGATCATAGTTTAGCTTAGTTCTACTTGCTTGAATCCTTTCAAGCAAGGATTTAATTTTCTCACATTAGCTTTCTCATAGTCTATCTTTTCTTCGTGTTAATTGTTTCGTAACCCATTCTCGTCAACCACCATGGGAGACGAGAATCCTATCCGCACTCTAGGAGACTACTCCAAACCGAGCCACGAGGGCTATAGGAATACCATTGAGCTCCCCGCAGGGAACAACATGGTACCTCTTAGATCCGACACCATCTGGTTGGTGTAAAACGGATGCTCATTCCACGAACATCGGTTCGATGATCTAAACCAACACCTCAAGGATTTCCTTAAACTTGTGGATTCACTTGACCTTGATGGTGAAAATAGGGAAAGAACACGCTTGCGTTTATTTCAATTTTCCCTTCGCGATCAAGATAGCAATTGGCTTGAACGTCTTCCAACAGGATCCATCACCACATGGGAGGATCTTACTACCCGATTCCTTGCTCAATTCTTTCCACCAGGAAGGACTGCAAAACTCCGCAGCAATATTTTGATGTTCCAACAACATCATGGAGAATCTCTATCAGAAGCATGGACTCATTTCAAGGACTTACTACAAAAGTCCCTTATCATGGCATCGATCGTTGGCTTCAAATCAATTTTTTTTATGATCATGTCTCCTTTCATCTTAAGTGCGAGATTGACCGCGCCGGCTTCAAATCCAATTTTTTTTATACAGCTCTCTATATACGTAGAATAGATGTGGGCATTATGAGATACAATGTTGAGATGAATGTAAACTAATTATTGAGATGAATGTGAATTTGGCGGTATATATAGAGCTTTATGAGGGACAACTTGGTTATCATGATTTTGGCGGGTACCTGATAAGATTTAGGCATTGAATGTTGCAACAGGAGAATGAATCTGAACATTTTATCATTGGGTTGGAGCAGCCCAAGATTGTCGACAGTCATAACAATGCCCAACCTAACTGCTAGAACAAAAATTAATCGCCCAATGATAATTGCAGCAGTCGTTCTCAATCCCAGTTTTGAACTCTCGGGGCCTGCATTTAATGTTCCAATCAATAAATATATATGGCATGTAATGAAAAGATTTAAAGGGCATTTGGATTTGTGTTCTCTATTGATGATTAGTATTTACTGGTAAGCAAGTGAACTTACCATCTGTTAAATTTCCACCTAATGCCAACAGAATTCACGGGATCATAGCATCCCTAATACATAAAAAAATATGTATGTTATCGTAAATTAGTCAGCAAAGATAGTAAGCATTTATGAATTCTATCTACAACAAAGCATGATCAATGAGTACGTTATAGTTGATGCAGATAGCACGACCCTTGTTTTTATAATATCACAAAAAGAAGCTAAGTACTTACGAAGGCAATAATAGGGGTTGCATAATTTGCTTAAACTTAACATACAGAAACTGAAAGAACATTATAACCTGCAAGAAAATAATAGTCGATAAACAAATCTTATCTCATTTTAATCAAAGGAAAAAAGTTAGATATGTTGGTGATTTTAGTGGAGATTTACTAGAGACCAATGAGATCTCATGTTCGGCTCGGATACAAGTTAGGGAAGTGTGGAGTGCACGCTTGTTGAGCTAACATGAAATCTATCAAGACAGAAAATGTAGAGTTTACGCTGTAAACTATATGTTTACGCCGTAATCTTCTGTGAGGTATTGGACAAAGCTTTGAGGTTGTTTACATCGTAACCTATGCGACTAGGTTACACTGTAACCTGTTGCCAAGATCAAAGGCTTAAAGTTTACGCCGTAACCTTAGATGGTTACACCGTAACTAGTGAAATGGGTATGGACATTACGCCGTAACACTTTATGTTATGCCGTAAAGTCTTGTCTGTTGGTTAAAAGCAGTTCGAGTTTAACTGATTCTAACAACCCAAAACCAACTAAGAACTGTCTTAATATCTTTCATATGGACAGATATATGGTCTCGAAACATAGTACAAAAAACTCTCTCTCTCTAACAATTCCTCCATTGTTCATAATTTGTGATCTTGTGTCTAGAACACAAATTTCTATTATTCTTGTATTATCCCGATAGAGATTTCGTGCAACCCATGCATTTATAGGGTCGAAATACTTTATACGGAAAGTGAATTTTACACGATACAAGCAATATTTCCAGGATCATCACAAACCCTTATTTTCTAACAAACGTATAAAGTATTTTCCGTTGTGGTTATGGCTGGAAATACGGTGAAGG
>BQNB010077229.1:0-30907 GCA_026074375.1 Tanacetum coccineum | reverse complement strand
AGTTTTTTACGTTTTTGTCAGTTTTTTTACGTTTCGTCCGTTTTTTACGTTTTCGTCAGTTTTTTACGTTTTCATCAGTCTTTTACGTGTTCGTTTAATTTTTTACATTTTCGTCCGTTTTTTTAAGTTTTCGTCTGTTTTTTACGTTTTCGCCTTTTTTTTACGTTTTCGTTTGTTTTTTTACGTTTTCGTCCATTTTTTTTACGTTTTCGTCATTTTTTAACGTTTTCGTCAGTTATTTTACGTTTTTGTCTGTTTTTTACGTTTTCTTTCGTTTTTTACGTTTTCATCCTTTTTAACGTTTTCGTCAGTTATTTTACGTTTTCGTCTTTTTTTTAATTTTTCATCTTTTTTTACGTTTCCTCTGTTTTTTACGTTTTTGTCTGTATTTTACGTTTTTTGACATTTTCTTACGTTTTCGCATGGTTTTTTACATTTTCATACGTTTTCGTTCGATTTCGTCCGATTTCGCACGTTTTCGTCCGTTTTTGCACGTTTTCGCACGTTTTTTTACGTTTTCGCACGCTTTCGGCCGCATTCACGCATTTTCGTAGGCTTTCCCACGTTTTCGTCAGCTTTTCCTCGTTTTTGTCAGCTCTCGCGCATTTTCGTCAGCTCACACGCGTTTTCGCCAGCTCTCGCGCATTTTCGCCAACTCTCGCACGTTTATGCCAGCTCTCGCGCTTTTTCGTCAGCTTTCGCACGCTATCCCGTTTTTGTACGCTTTCGCCCGATTTCCTACGCTTTCGCCCTTTTCGCACGCTTTCGCCTACTTTCGCACGTTTTCTTACGATTTCGTATGTTTTCGTCTGTTTTTGTACTTTTTCGTCTGTTCTCGCACGTTTTCACACGTTTTCGCACGTTTTCTTTTGTTTTCGCACGTTATCGTCCGTTTTCATATGTTTTCGTCCGTTTTCGGTCGTTTTCAGACGTATCCATCCGTTTTCATATGTTTCAGTCTGTTTTCTTACGTTTTCGTCGGTTTTTGTCCGTTTTCGCACATTTTTGTCTATTTTCGTCCGTTTTCGCACGTTTTTGTCCGTTTTCAGATGGTTTCTTCCGTTTCATACGTTATCTATCACTGATATTATGCCAAAAACCTTAAAACCCTAACCATTAAACCCTAACCACTAAACCCTATACCAAAAACCCTAAACCCATAACCACTAGGTATAATATCTCAAGTGGTATATACATAAACCTTAAAATCTATAACAAAAACTCTAAACACCTAACCACTAAACCATATACCAAAACCCTAAACCCCTAACTACTAGGTATAATATCACAAGTGATATATACATAAACTTTAAAACCTATACCAAAAACCCTAAACCCCTAACCACCAAACCTTATACCAAAAACCCTAAACCGCTATACACTAAACTTTATACCAAAACCCTAAACCACTAACCGCTAAACCCTATACCAAAAAAACTAAACCCCCTCCCTAACCACTAAACACTATACCAAAAACCCTAAACCCCTAACTACTAAACCATATACCAAAAACCCTGAACCCCTAACCACTAGGTATAATATCACAAGTGATATATACATAAACTTTAAAATATATGCCAAAAACTCTAAACCCCTAACCACTAAACCTATACCAAAAACGCTAAACCACTAACTACTAGGTATAATATCACAAGTGATATATACATAAACTTTAAAATCTATACCAAAAACCCTAAACCTCTAAATACTAAACCTTATACTAAAAATCCTAAACCCCTAACCACTAAGTATAATATCACAAATGATATATACATAAACTTTAAAATATATGCCAAAAACTCTAAACCCTTAACCACTAAACCTATAGCAAAAACCTTAAACCACTAACTACAAGGTATAATATCACAAATGATATATACAGAAACTTTAGAATATATACCAAAAACCCTAAACCCCTAACCACTAAACCCTATACCAAAAACCCTAAACCCATAACCACTAGGTATAATATCTCAAGTGGTATATACATAAACCTTAAAATCTATAACAAAAACTCTAAACACCTAACCACTAAACCATATACCAAAACCCTAAACCCCTAACTACTAGGTATAATATCACAAGTGATATATACATAAACTTTAAAACCTATACCAAAAACCCTAAACCCCTAACCACCAAACCTTATACCAAAAACCCTAAACCGCTATACACTAAACTTTATACCAAAACCCTAAACCACTAACCGCTAAACCCTATACCAAAAAACTAAACCCCCTCCCTAACCACTAAACACTATACCAAAAACCCTAAACCCCTAACTACTAAACCATATACCAAAAACCCTGAACCCCTAACCACTAGGTATAATATCACAAGTGATATATACATAAACTTTAAAATATATGCTAAAAACTCTAAACCCTTAACCATTAAACCTATAGCAAAAACCTTAAACCACTAACTACAAGGTATAATATCACAAATGATATATACAGAAACTTTAGAATATATACCAAAAACCCTAAACCCCAAAACCACTAAACTGTACACTAAAAACCTTCACAAGTATTATATATATACATAAAGTTTAAAATCTATACCTAAACCCCTAACCACTAGGTATAATATCACAAGTGATATAAACATAAACTATAAAATCTATACCAACCTCTAACCACTAAACCATATACCAAAATGTTAAACCCCTCACTACTAGAGATAATATCACAAGTGATATATACATAAACTTTAAAATCTATACCAGAACCTAAACCCCTAACCAATAAACCTTATACCAAAAACCCTAAACCTCTAATTACTAGGTATAATATCACAAGTGATATATACATAAACTTTAAAATCTATACCAAATATCCTACAAAAACCCTAAACCCATAATCACTAAACCTTATACCAAAAACTCCTAAACTTCAATCACTATGTATAATATTACAAGTGATATATATAAACTTTAAAACCTATACTAAAAACCCTAAACCCATAACCACTAAATTTTATACCCAAAACCTAAACCCTTAACCACTAAACCCTATACCATAAACCCTAAACACCTAACCACTAAACCATATACCAAAACCCTAAACCCCTAACCACTAAACCATATACCAAAACCCTAAACCTCTAACCACTAAACCTTGTGCCAAAAACCTTTAACCCTCCTCCCTAACCACTAATCCTTATACCTAAACCCTAAACCCTAAACCCCTAACCACTAAACCCTATGCAAAAGAACCATGAAATCATAAACATCTAGCATAATATCACAATTGGTATATACATAAACTTTAAAATCTATAAACAAAAAACACTAAACCCCTGACGACTACCCTATATCAAAAGACTAAACCTCTACCACTCAGGTGTAATATCACAATTATATATATCATATACTTTAAAATTTATTAAAACCCTAAACCTTAAACCCCTAACCTGTAATTTCTTTAATAACTTAAACTATATACCAAAACCCCTAAAACCCTAACCACTAAAACCTATACCAATACCTTTATAAACTAAGATTCACTCGTAGCTTAACAATTATTACCCCTGACATTGTAGTATCACCAGTGATAAATAAATATATAATAAAATCTCATGTGATAAAGTAATATAATGTGACATTAGTTATGGTATTTCACATATAATTTAATATCACATGTGATAAAACATATAATGTGACACTAAATGTGATTATTTTTGAAAATCTTAACATGTATTCAATGTTATGTATCCCACTTGAGATATTATACGTGTAAGTAGGATTAAAGGGGTTAAAACATAGTTTTTATAGTGGTTTTAATTAATTTTTCACAAATTATGTTTGATATCAAGGTTAGAATTGCAAAGATGTTTATTTTTATGTCAAACAAGATCAATCCATTTAATGTTTTACACAAATAACTTGTGCTCATTCATGACATCATTGCGTTTGTTCGATAACCACAAATATGTTATAAATCACATGTGATACTTCAAGCGGTTGATGAAACAAAATAAAATAATTCGAGTATTCATCAACTTCTATAAAAAAACTAATTGATTTGTGAGGTCCAAAAATTATGTAATTAATAAATGGTTAGAAATCTAATGATATGTACTTTTAAATGCCAAAAATGATGAATCAATTGGAGTTTCACACAAAATAATATACCCGTTTTACGAAACATGTGAATTGTTCTAACTTATCAGATTAAGTGTAATATCCACAATATATATCAAACAAATACTAACGAAAAAACAAAAAAAAAACAAAAAAATATAAAAAAAAAAGTTTGTCAAAAGTATATTGAAATTGCCACTCATTAAAGATAATTAAATGCTACGTTACACGAAATATGGTGTAATTTATAACTCTTAACGTTTTACGATTTTTGCGATATGTGATTTTTAAAAATAAGGGTGAAAGTGTGTTTTAATTAAAAAATACAAAGGTGGATGTTTTTTAAGGTTTAATATTATCCATTAAATAAAGTTAAATCTTAGATTAATCTTCACCATTAGATCAAACTCAAATGGATGGTGGAGATTTGTCCCTTGGTATGTGAGGAGAAACTGGTATGCAAATGAACTTTTCTCTATATATAAACACCAATAATTACAAAGCATAAGAAGACTAAGTACTTAAGTTGTGTATGAAAGTTAAGTTTAGTGTCTTTAAGGTGCTGCAACCACAACATTTATTCGCTCTAATTACAGAGGTTCGTTTATATAAAATGAAACCTTTTTTTGAAAGCACTTCAAAATAAAGTAAAAGAACTTACAAAGATCGAGTTACTATCCACACGTCATGTGAACAATTGGCGCATTACCACCTATACACCCCACATTAAAATTGTAGTTTGGATAGCATATCTCAGTTGTCATTTGGCCTCCTAAACATGCTATCAAGGGCTGTTTAGATAGCTTATTTCAGATGCTCTTTAGGTGTTTGAGACTAACTATGGTCTTATGGATCACGTCAATATGGGGTGTTAGGATAGTCTATTTCAGCAGTTACTTGGCTTCTGAAACATGTTATTAAGGGCTCTTTGAATTTATAGAATATGTATGAGCGCAACTAAACAAACCCCATAAGATCAATATAGTAACTTCCTTCCTATCCCATCGAAATCCAAATTAATAAGTTAATGCTCTTACCGGCTCAATTTCATATTCATAGTCGGCATCCACAGTTCGATGTTCTACAACTTCATGTTCTTCTAATGCACATTGAGCAGCGATTTCCTCCAAACATACAAATAAATTTCAATCAGTAACAATAAAAAATAAGTTGTGGTATCAAATTCCAAGTCCAAACCTGTCTTTTTGTGTGTAAAAGAAACTATGGGGGTGAGCTCTTTCTTGGCAGCCAACCGCTTTTCCTTAAAGCATTCTCACAGAGCTCATTGGTTGATACATTTCTTACCTGCTAAAAATAATCAGAAATTAAACAATAGACGTTTCAGGATGTATAATAATAATACAAACTTGGTAAAAAATGATCAAACTTAAGCCCGAATACGCGTTTTCGTCAAAAAATTTATACGTCATAGACAATACCAACCTGGACCGTGCAAAGATCAGCACCAACCTGGCCCATGAAAAAAAATACACGGTTTCACTTATAACCAAACATGTCTGGTTTGACTACTTTAATAGAATATATATTTACTTTTTTGATGAAAATACGAACACTTTTTTGTAAAACAATAGGGGTTGACAAGACAGTTGTTACCATCAATGTTTATGATATAATTATTCGAAATTTTTTTTGCAAAACTTTCAACTCTTTAACCTGATTCCTTTCATAAAAAAATTCTACTTAAGCTCTTAGAGATAACATATAACCCAAAGTCCCAAACCGATCTATTCGTAAGTATACATGTCGAAAGGGTCAATTTTACAACACATCGGGTCATTAGCTTGTCCGATCCAAATCTGACCAATAGACACTTACGCAACACACATGCAGGGATTTAAAAAAGATCAAAACTTAATCCCAAAAGACTGATATAAGCTGAATTTCAATGGTAAATGCCTAATGGATGCTGCACACAAATATGATAATCCATGTCTCCTTAGGACAAACATATATGCTTTTGAATTCCTTTGTGAGAAGAATCCCTGGTGATCAAGGCCCTCCAAGAAACTTGTGTCGTCACTGTGCAGCCTGTATCTATGCAGTTTTAGCAACTCCTGTTACGAAATAAATAAACTTTATTTGAGAACACTGAATCAAGATATTACAATCTGAACGTGTAAAATGTAAATATAAAAGTAATGACGTTAAAGCACTGAAATTAAATACTATTTAGTGTTACAAAATAAATAAACTTTATTTGAGAACACTAAATCAAGATATATTACAATCTGAAAGTGTAAAATGTAAATATAAAAGTAATGACGTTAAAGCACTGAAATTAAATACTATTCAGTACCTTGTGTTTATATGTATCAAAACGATGGGGTGAAATGCATATGGAAACATTGTCGCTTAAAGAATCTGAAGATCAAATATTACGGTGGAACTTTTGACTTGCTTATAGATAGATGGGTCACTTTGGTTATAGATTATTTCAAACATCAAGACGAAACTGTACATATAAATTTTTTGTACCAATATAGCCTTCGTAATCGTGTTTAATACATTGACTATTTGTAAAGTAAAAAAATGAGGAGTGAAAATGGTATTTTTAGGTCAACGTGACCTGACGCCTTTATTAACTAAACCCATTCATAAGAAAGTTATTGGTTTGTCGTGTAGCAGACCTTTAGCGACTAATAATATTGAATCTATGTGACGGTTTTCTTTCATTTCTGGAAGATTATGCGAGCCAAACGGCATCTCAGAGGTAGATACAATAATTTTGTCGAATGTGAAATTACTATACAAATTCATTACCTACTTATCTTATCTTTGAGCTGAACACATTAGATTAGTTATAAAGTTGGGAGAAATGATTTACATGGCTAAAGTTACGCTTTAATATATTTTTCAATTCTAAAGAAGGTTATCTTCTTTTAACCCAATAATGTGTTGGGCAACAATTAATGGAAAAATCAATTAATGGTAGGCTATCAAACTCAACAACATAAGTGTAGAATTCAAACTAAAGCTCGAAAGTGTACCTAGTACCTATATTCTGATGGTTCCTTAAAATCTCTTTTCCTACTCCCATCCACAATTGTACTTGACATCTGCATCTCGTCATCCTTTATATACAACACACACATTCTCTCATTGTAATCTATACACAAATCATAAAAAAACACCTAAGATTGAAATCTTACCGGTTGCTTAATGCGAAAATGAGGTTTTAAAGTAACCCAAATCCCCATTCCACCACCTCCTCCTGGGAAAAAAATATCAACATAAACAAACAAAATTAAGATAAGACCAAACAAACAAAATTAAGATAAGACCAAGCGACATCAAAAAAACCGAACGAAATAAAAACCCCCAAATTTTGTGTTAACCTAATTTTCAATTGAAACCCTAATAGAATGAAAATAATTTTGAAATTAAAAAAAAACTTACATGAATCTGTGGTGTTAGCATGAATCCGGACACCACTATTAGTTGGCAAATATCAATCAACATAATGAATATCGGAGTATCTTTAGTAATTGTGATTTGATTATTAATCTCATTTAATATTGATGGGTTGTACACTCGTAGGTCTTATCTCATTGTACTATATATTGGATATGTTTATGAAATAGATGACACACAAAGTTTCACCATCTTTCATGGTATCAGACGCCATTGTAGATCCTCAAAAACAGTAACCCTTTATCACAAAATAGCTGTCCTCCGGTCATCGGCAAATCACCGATGATTCGGAGGGATCCCAAATGTATCTTTTCCTATCCTCTTATTAGTTGTAATACGAATAAATCAAGTACCTCGTATGCTTGTGCTCTCTCTAGAAAAATAAATCAAGTACCTCAAGTACCTAAATCCACTTTTCACTAACCATTTCCAAAATGTCTCCCTGCAACGGCTTTAGTTGAATAGCAAGCCATCATCAAACTTTGTCTTTTAATATTTATTTTACCAGCGAAGATCATTGTAGTTTTCGAAAATAGTTGGTTGATAAATTGTTGCTTCTACCTAAAGCCAAAGCAAGCCATGACGTAAAAATAAACGTCACACAAAGGAGGAAGCCGCAAGCAATAAACCACTATGCCACTAAACACAATTATGCTTCCACAATTGTTGGCTTCTACCTAAAGCCAAAGCAAAGCCATGTCGTCAAAAATAAACGACACCAACAAAGGAGGAAGCCGCAAAGCACTAAACCACTAGCCACTAAACACAATGAGAAATTATGCTTCCAGCTCAAACAAACCACAAAAGAAGATGAAGAAACCACCCGGAGATCATTTATTTTTCGAAAAAATTGGTCAAACAATTTACTACACTCTCCTCCTACTTACAAGGCAAAAATCCCATGAGGAAAAATAAACGACACTGCAAAAAGGCAGGAATGCCCGCAACAGCAACAATAAACCCCACTTAATGCCGCGAATACAATTAATCTTTTTAAATTCATCCGTCTCAACAAACACCATAGAAAATGATAAAAGACGAAAAGTGCCGCTTTCAAAAAGCCGATATTTCAACCAAGTAGTTGCCTTCACCCCACTATTAAAAGTCGTTTTAAAAGAAATCGGCCTGCCTCTCCGGCCTCCTCCCACTCAAACTGCGGGGGCGTATTAGTTGGCAAATATCAATCAACATAATGAATATCAGAGTATCTTTAGTAATTGTGATTTGATTACTAATCTCATTTAATATTGATGGGTTGTACACTCGTAGGTCTTATCTCATTGTATTGATAGGCCTTATCTCATTATACTATATATTGGATATGTTTATGAAATAGAGGACACACAAAGTTTCACCATCTTTCAACCACAACGATTCCCCATCTTCTTTCTCACGTTGGGTGAGTCCTATATTGTTGTTCTTAAATTTTTTGTTTAAGGATTTGTTAGATATGTGTGTTTTAGAGAGAGAGTGGGAAGGGGATGAATTCAATGTGTTGGGAAGACATTGTGTTGGAAAAAAGAAACCATATCATTAAAGCCTCGCCATTTATGAGATGGACTAAAACCGTAAACACCCTTCATCTTCTTTAGCCGGTACTGGACGATTGCATTTGAGTATAACAGCATAACCCTTGAAATGCCTGGATAACTGAAGAAGGGGAGTAACTGCTGAATGGAGGTCGAATGTGAGTTGGGAGCATTTAAAGATACAGCGCCAATAGATTTAGGGGCTGAATCTTTTAGTATTATTAATAACATAAAATTGTATTTAGATGATGTTTATAACATAAATTTGTATCTATATAACACGACATCTTAAATTAAGACGGTTAACGCATTCAACATTTCAGAGTCGAATAGTCGATTTGTAGTGAAGAAAAATACTGTCAGAGATATCTTATATTATAAGGGCTTGTTTGTTTAAATCTTGCATTAAATCATTTTTAAACGACAACACCTAAATTTAAAAAATTATGAAATCATGACTTAATAGAAAAAGATAGACATGTTTTATATAATAAAAACAAAACCCTGGGCGAGTACTTTCGTATTTTAAAAAAAGAATGTTTTCTTGTTATTTTTTAATATGTTTTATTAAAAACTAAAGTGATAAACGAAGGATGTTTACACTTTGGGAAAAACTTAATTGACTTAATATGAAAAAAACTGAATTTATTAAGTCATATGAAAATTGTTTGTTAATGACTTAATTGAAAAAGATGACTGAATATATAAAGTGATAAAACTCAGGCTATCCACATTAAGTCATTTCTTAATTAAACACGACTTAATGCAAAAAATAAACAAACAGGCCTCAGTTTTCATCAAATTAAGTCAATTAAGTTAAATTCAAACATCATCTTAAACTCGTGTAATTAAGCATCAATTGGACATTTGTCACTCATATTGCACGAACTCAACTCTTATGATATTTTTTGCACCGGCTAACAAGCCCAAAAATGTAGCTTACTGAGGTAAGACTTGGAAATCCAAGAAGCATACTAGATTTTCGCCAAACATGGCTCGTTTGTATTATGCACCATTCACGCAAAAGTGTGTAGACATTGATAAAAACTCCACACAGGACATGTAAGATCCTCATAAACACCCGACTGGATAGTAAATTGAATCCAAAGAATCCATCAAACCCCTTACTCGACCTATAAGCAACTATCCGAATAGTAGGAATAGTCGCCACACCTATAATCGCAAACATCGAGCCAAAAGTTAAAAGTGTGTGTACATTATTCAAGGACGTGCCTACATAACGTATCATTTCGATGAGAAACATTACCAACTAGAGAACACACAACCTTTTATGATCTTATATCATAGCGATTACCTTCTTGTTGCTTAATTTCTTGAAAAGCTTCTCAAGCAGATAAAGTTAAGGGAGTCTTTTCCCTAATTCACTAGCAAGCATATATAACCAAAATTTAAAGATATGAGACACTTTTGTGTGCGAAAGATATTGTGGGTCAAACGCAGCAAATAAGAACAAAGTTCTAAAATTACAGTTTTTTATAAAATGGAAGAATTGTGTCATTTGGAACAAAAATTAAAAAAACAAACAAACCCGCACCATAAAAAGTAGGAAACTCACATTCTCCATTTTATAAGCTTTTGAACATAATTTTAAAACGAATTGGGATGTTTTGACCAATGTTTTAAAAACCGGTTTTTAATTGATACGGTCGAGTCATTGGGTTACGGTTCAACCGGTTTAACAGCGGTTTAGTTGGGTTTTTCGGCCAAAACCAAAGTCCGGTCTCTATACCGATTCACGGTTCAACCGGCCGGGTCAAACCGGGTTTTAAAACATTGGTTATTACTGTTAGAAGCTGTAATTTCTCGTAGTCTATAATGTTTATTGAGACATAATATAAACCTTAATGGACCCGAACCATCAGATGGGCTTGGGCCTTATAATCTATTGCAATTTGAGCGACGAAATCGCAAAAGCTCGAATTGGAGTGTAAACTAATAACTAAAAAAAGATAGATATCTTGATAAAAAAATCAAGACTTGATAGGTAAACCATTAGCGTAATCCGAAAAAAGAGTGATTTTGTATTCTTTTCGACGACTATTTATACTTATAATGATGGGTGACAGAGCGTCCGATCGATGATATAAACTTCCTATAATGCGTGTTATGTATCTTAATGAACCAATTACACCTCCGTGGTTACTCATGAAACTTGTTTGACTTTTATAGAAGTCAAACTCGTTCAAGTTATGGAGTTAAAGGAAACTCTCTTTCAAACCCACATCATTAACATGGTACTAATTCAGTCTTGAACTATTCTTCAAGTTAACATTTTGATCCTTAACTCTTAAAAACATAAGCCAAAATTGGGAACCTTAGCTTCGGTTACTACGAGGGTACAATCTTTGGAATTGACCACGACCACGACCATGTTGGTAACAAATCCTTGGAACATAATTCAAAGAGAAGGACATTTTTTGTTAAATACTGAGTAACCATATTCTTACTATGGTTTGTGCCAAATTCACCTTTCAACTCACCATCCAACATTTATACAATAAAGCTCTTTGCAATTATTACTGTCTTTATAAAATTAAAGCTGCCCCAGATACCCAAAAGCTTCGATTTGAGCACAAAGCTATAGCTAAGATTCCTTCTTTGAGTCTTTTCTTGTAAATTAGAAATTATATTATCAAAACCTGCACTGGATCACACCTCACTTTTTATTGAATTTCAGTTGCATGTTATAAAAAGATCTTCATTCGTATGGCATAACTAGTTTTTCAATTGGCCTGACACGGTTTCAATAACAATGGCACAACGTTTAGCGAAATCTTTGTCACAAAACCTGATCAACCCCTATTTCATGACAAGTCACTCTTAGAACCCCATATTCATCATCGTGGCAGCTTATAGTTTCTCGTAATCAATGAATTAAAAGATACAACGATTAATAATCTCATACTCATAGAAGTTGCCATAGGAGAAAACCTTACCTTTTCTTGGCGATTGACATATAACTTCATCAACATACTCCAAAAGTGATCCCACATCCTGAAACATTCTATTACAGAATTTGAATCCATTTGGATGCAATTCCACCTTTTGGTGAACATTTGGATCTTTTTTATGACTTAATGTGAATAAGCCTGGGATCTCTGGACACACTCTAATTAAGTAAGTATGTCGATAAGAATCACGAACTTCAAGCATTTCTTTCAGATACTCTACGAGCGGTTCAACATACCTACTCACAATCTGCAACACAAAAATTTTAAGGATGACAAGTTTTCCCTATATCATCCTTAAAATTTTTGTGTTGCAAATTGTGAGTAGGTATGTTGAACCGCTCGTAGAGTATCTAAAATAAATGCTTGAAGTTCATGATTCTTATCGACATACTTACTTAATTAAAGTGTGTCCATAGATCCCAGGCACATTTACATTAAATCTTAAAAAAATCCAAATGTGCACCAGAAGGTGGAATTACATCCAAATGGATTCAAATTATGTAATAGAATGTTTCAGGATGTTGGATCACTTTTCGAGTATGCTGATGAAGTTATATGTCAATCACCAAGAAAAGGTAAGGTTTTCTCCTATGGCAACTTCTATGAGGTATGGGATTATTAATCGTTCTATCTTTTAATCCATTGATTACGAGAAATTATAAGACGCCACGATGATGAATATAGGGCCCTAAGAGTAACTTGTCATGAAATAGGGGTTGATCCAGGTTTTGTAACAAAGATTTCGCTAAACGTTGTGCCATTATTATTGAAAATGTGTCAGTTTCAGGCCAATTGAAAAACTAGTTAGGCCATATGAATGAAGATCTTTTTATAACATGTAACTGAAATTCAATAAAAACTGAAGTGTGGTCAGTTGCAGGGTTTGATAATATAATTTCTCATTTGCAAGAAAAGGCTCAAAGAAGGAGTCTTAGCTCTAGCTTTCTACTTAAATTGAAGCTTTTGCATATCGGAGGGGGGGGGGGGCAGCTTTAATTTTATAAGGACACAGTAATAACTGCAAAGGGATTTATTGTATTAATGTCGGAGGATGGGTTAAAAGGTGAATTTGGCACAAACCATAGCAAGAATATGGTTACTCGGTATTTAACAAAAATTGCCCCCTCCTTGAATTATATTCCAAGGATGTGTTACCAACAAAGTCAAGGTCGTGGTCGTGGTCCAGGACGTGGTCAATTCCAAATATCGTACCCCGATAAGTGAAGTTAAGGTTCCCAATTTTGGCTTATGGTTTTAAGTTAATGATCAAAATGTTAACATGAAGAATAATTCAAGACTCAATTAGTACCAAGTTAATGATATGGGTTTGAAACATATTTTCCTTTAACTCCATAATTTGAATGGGTTTGACTTCAATAAATGTCAAACAAGTTTCATGAGTAACACACGGAGGTGTAATTGGTTCATTAAGATACATAACACACATTATAGGAAGTTTATCATTTGATTTTCATGTATATAACACGCATTTGCGTTTTGTAATTGGTTGTTTTGCTCTCGTATCATAAAATAAAAGCAGAGGGTTTTCATTACCACTTGGAGCAAACATATTAGCAGGGTTTCCGTTGGTAGGAAAGTGGTTTTCGATGCTGAAAAAAACAGGAAAAAGTATAAGTTATTCAAGATTCGATAATAAGTGCGGTGACTAGTAAAGAGTATAAATAAACTTTAAAAATAAACTTTAATGCAACTGAACAGGCTTAAATATCGGTAGATAGAATTGAATATTGGTTGATGAAAGTAAATATAGGTGGTTGAAAGACATTAATATTGGTCAAATAGCACACTACATACAAAAAAGATAAAAGAAAAAAAAGTAAACTCATAAATAAATGAACACAAAATGTAACATGAAAACATACATTGTTTTCAAAAATAAACACAAATTTACATGTTTTTTTTGTAAAAAACGATAAATTACTCAGCCTAAAACAAGCATATTTATAGACAAATCACACAAACCTTACACACACAAAAAAAGATTTATTTAACATAAAACAAATACTGAAAAAAAACATACTGATGTACATTCTTTTAAGAATAAAAAACATAAAAAAAAGTCTTAATCAAACTTATAATACACAAATTCATAATGAATCAGTTTACGTATTTAACTATTAGCAAAAAACAAAAATCCAACATGAAAGTAGAAAATTAAAAAATATATACCTTAATTAAAAGCTAGCGAGATTCTTGCAACAGCAGTGGGAACAACAGATCTACACATTTTAGTAAAAAATGTTATAACATGAAAAAAGAAACATGAATCTATAAAAGAGAATTTTCAAAACATCAAAAAAATGATATAAGAAACACTAAAAAAACAACCTCAAGAAGAAAGTGTCGGTGAGATGAGAGAGTTTTTGTTTAATCTGTGGTGAAAGAGAATACTGATGAGAGTAAATGAATGGGAGAGAAATTACTGACTGCGCAACGAACAGACTAAATGAAATGGGACAATAGGAAGACGTAAGTCCCTGAACAATACATGAATTTGTCTATAATAACTGTGAGGGAGCTTTGGATTTATATGTTTGTAATTATACTGTGAGGGTGTTTGGTTTATATGGCCGGTGTATGAGCTAGGTAGTATTTGGTTTTGGGCTTATGTTATAGGTTCACTTTTTAGGTTATTTTGAAACTTTTAGGCTCACCTTTTTAGGTTATTTTAAACCTTTTAGGCTTATGTAAGTTTTTTAAACCTAATACACTTACCTAAGTTAAAAAGTTTAAGAATAAGCCACAAAAAGTGCGCACATAAACCCAAAACAAAATAAGCCATAAGCCGGTTATATAAGCCGAAACAAACACCCCCTGTGTTTTTTAAAGAAATTACTAACGTTGACTAAAATCCTACCTAATTTATAATCCGGAGCAAATATCATGATACTACGAAAATGAACCTAACTTAACACCCCGACACACGACACATTTTAAGTTTTATGCGCCCCATATGCGTTGTAATTTGTTTTTTGTGTGTAAGTTAGTGCCATGAATCATAAACACAAACCCATGTCTTTATTTCGAATCATAAACACAACTCATTGAATCATAAAGACAAACACATTTAATATATCTCAACCACCACTTCATCTTCTACATTCAATTAATTCCAACCACCATTTCTTTATTTTACCAATTTTTTTTTGTTGAGTGATTTAGTTTATTTTGTGCGCCGAGAATGCGCCGCATGCTTGTCATTTTGTGAAAAAAGTTTTTATTTTATTTTTTAATGTATGAATGCGCCTCGAATGAGCTCGTGTTTGTTTGTTTGCGCCTAGAATGTGATTGTGTTTGTATTTTTGTGTTGTTTTATGTGTTAATAAATCAAGAATGCGCTTGTTTTTGTCTTTTTGTATTGTTTTATGTGTTAACGAATATGACGCATTTTCACATTTCTTGAATGCGCCTAGAATGCGCTTTGTTTTTTTTGTGTTGGAATGTGCTTGTGACATGTATACACTATGTTCGTTGATTAATAATTTTTCTTTCATCCAACGGAAGCGTACATGTATGTTTATTTTTATAAATGATATGTGGGCCGTCTATTTTGTAAAACTAAACTATAAAGTGTTCATAGAAAAGACATTCACTTCTTTTCTTTTTTCAGCTTTGTATTGTGGGCTTTATCACAATAAGGGGTGTAAAAGAACCAACTCGACACGACTTCGACCTAGAAGCGAATCCGATTAAGCTTATTCGGGTCGGGTAACGCGGCTCGATAATTTGGTTGAAAATGTTTTGCTAACTTGTGTACGGGTCAACTAGATCTAACCCAATTAAAGGTTTATTTTCCTTCAATATTATTTTTGTAAATTATCTATTTAAACTGGTAGAAATAAGCAATTTTGCTACTATTTTACTCCTATTCGAATTGACTTGAATTTGAATGCACCCGAATTGACACGAACATAATGTCTTGGATGATAGAAATGTAATGATTAAAAATGAGGGTCGTAAATAATAAGTTTATATTATAGAAAGAAAAGATACGTAGTACTAGTTAATATAGGATAAAGGCTATCATTGTCTCGTCTTGTACTCCTATGACATACACTTATTTGTTTGAAATTCAACTTGGGTCGTGCTTGAGAATCCGGTAAAGAGCGCAACTATCACACGTTAATTTTGTAAAAGAGTAAACTACACCGTTCGTCCTTATGGTTTGTGTTGACCGAAGGCCCTCGTCCCTTGACCGAAAAAATTGCACCGTCCGACCTTAAGTGTGAAACGTTTTTCGTCGTTGGTCCCTCACTTTAACTGGGCCTACAACTGTTGTTAACTAGTTTTTTGGTGCAAAAGGTGAACAATTATATTAATAAAACAGAACATATTACATCAAATACAAAACAATGACATGCCAAACCCTTTACAATACAATTGGACATAACTGCAATAGTCAATCTAACATGAATACTAAAAACTCAGATACCGCCTAATGACAAGTTCAGACAGAACTAAACTTCATATATCATACACATAAGCCAAACACCAGCTTAGCATCAAATTCCATTCAAATCAGTTCACCATAATACACCAAGACCATCTTCTCTTGATTACATTTTCATACTTCAGGCTACAACACTCATTCAGCCCACAACCACAATGAAATGTGTAGACAAGATGCATGCATCATTAAGTAGAATATAGTCCCCATTCACACTAAAAGAGGGGCTATACCTTACCTAGCTACATTTCCTATCCATTTATATATAGATCAAAACATCAGCTAGCTACATTTCTTATCCATTTATCTCTAGATCAAAAATAATATAAAAAATGGCTACGTCGCCGCCCCTTTCAATCCCGTCGTCTACCGCCGTTTGATCCTGTCATCCTCCAATCATCGAATAAAGTCCGATTTATTTGTATGATTCAATTGTTTTTTCTATCTCCTGTTCGCTTTTATATTGTGACTGGGATTAGGTTTTCAATCTTTGATTGCTTCCTAATCTTGGGGTGATCATATAATTCCCGTGGGGGTTTGGATCTACAATTGTGTTTGTACTCTTAATCCTTCATTATTTGATTCGACGAGGCCCTGTAGGATTTCAATTTGCGGTTGTATTTTTGATTTTAATTTCTTAGATCTCCCTTCAATCCAATATGACTGGAATTCATCGCAGTAATGTCAATAGGCGATCCCATGTTTCGAATGAAGAGCTTACTCGGAAGATTTCTCATTCTATCTTCGTTACCAATTTTCCTGATTCTGTTACTTCTCGCGATCTATGGAATGAATGTAGTGTTTATGGTACGGTGGTGGATGTGTTCATTCCATCTAAGAAATCTAAGGCGGGTAAGAGATTCGCATTTGTTAGCTTCATAAAAGTTTTTAATGTTGATCGTTTGGTTAAGAACTTGTGTACTCTATGGATTGGTAGTTATCATCTATTCGCGAACCTGGCACGTTTTGATAGGCCTCAGAAGTCATCTGACTCTAAACCTAGCTTTCCCCCTTTGAGTGGTTCGACTAGGGCCCTTGGTCATACGAATAAAATGCCGGAGTTTAATAAGAGCAAAGGTAATCCGAGTCCCTATAATTTTGCTGCTAATGGGGCTTCCCATTTGGGCCATCCTGGTACTTTGATTTCCCCGTCACCAGCTTTGGTTTTGGATGATACATGTGTCACTGATCGAGATTTTTCCAAATGCGTTATAGGAAGGGTTAAAGATTTTAACTCTATCCCAAATTTACAAACCATTCTTGCTGATGAAGGATTCGAGGAGGTTAAACTGTTCTATCTTGGGGGTAAGTGGGTGTTGCTCGAATTTGATAAGGTTGAAACTAAAGAAAATTTGACGAATCATATTGGAGTTAACTCGTGGTTTAATGTAATCCAAGATGTTATCCAAGATTTTGTTAGCGAAGAGCGGGTCGTATGGGTGGATATTGAAGGAATTCCACTCCATGCTTGGTCTATGGAAACTTTTGCTAGAATAGGGAAGAAATGGGGGGAACTGTTGAACATTGAAGATAAATCCGATTCGTCTTTTGGCCGTAAACTTTTGTGCATCAGTACTAACAATCCAGTTTCCATTCTTGAGTCGTTTAAAATTATAGTAAAGGGGAAAGTGTTTATGGTACGTGCAAAAGAATTATTCACTTGGAATCCTTCTTTTCTTCCTCGTAAAGAAAAGGCATACTCCTCGAACGACGAATCTGTTTGTGGTGACAAGGATAAGGAATTACAGTCGCACTTAAGTGAAGAAGAGGAAGGCGAGCTTAACACTAGTGACATTGATGGTGTTGCTGAAATGATTTTTGGCAATAGTCCTGACTCGTCTAAGAAACTTAACGAAGTAACGGGTGATCAGCACTCTGAGGATCCGTTTGAACTTTACAAGTTGCTGAATATTAAAAAGTTTGCTATGGAGTTTCGGGATTCAAGTCCCTCCTTGTCACATCCTCCAGGATTCACACCGGATGGTTCTGAGGCAGTAAAAAGTAAAGTTTAAATGTCTAGGGAGGATGTCGATAATAGGGTTGAGGAGGCGTCGCCATTGATCAGTGCCAAGGTGATGAATACTTCTCAAGCCGTTCAAGAGGAGGTTTCAGGTAATTCGGTTGGTATTGGGAAGGACAAATACGGAGGGTCTATTTTGGGGGGTTTTGGAGGAAGTGATACGTGTTGGTCAAGCAATGGGGTATTCCATGGAGGGTTGTGAGAAAGATGTTGAACTTATCATTGGGAATCAAGGAGATGACGTTGTTTTTAGATGAATATTATGTCCATTAATATTCAAGGTCTTGGTAACAAGACCAAAAAGGAGTGGGTAAAGGAGTTAACATACAAAAATAAAATTAATTTTATTGCAATTCAAGAGACTAAGATGGAAAGGATGTCGCATATGGATGTGAAGTTTGTGTAGGGTAACTCTAACTACGATTTTGTGTGCAGTGACTCTATAGGGTCATCAGGTGGCATTTTATGTATTTGGGAGGAGTCGGTTTTTAAGAAAGATCACGTTATGATTTCTGATAGTTTTGTGGCGATATATGGGACGTAGATTCCGAATAAAACTAAGATTATTATGGTGGTTATTTATGCTCCGCAACAACCAGTGTATAGAAGGGCTTTATGGGATTATATATCGATTTTGCTAAGACGATGGACTGGAGAGGCTATTCTCATGGGTGACTTCAATGAGGTCCGTTCTATTGAAGAAAGACGTGGGTCGTGGTTTAACGCTTCTAATGCTAGGATGTTCAACCATTTTATTTCTTTTTTGGGTCTCATTGACATTAAAATGGAGGGGTATTCTTTCACGTGGTCCCACCCTTTGGCTAATAAAATGAGTAAGCTAGATAGATTTCCAGTCTCAGACGGAATCATTTCTCTGTTCCCTTCTATTACGGCGATTTGTATGGATCGTCACTTATCAGATCATCATCCGATCCTTCTTTGTGAAGTTAAATTGGACTTTGGTCCGATTCCTTTCAGGTTCTTTCATTCTTGGTTTAATTTTGATGGCTTTGATGCTATGGTGGAACAAACTTGGCGATCTCTATCGCATAGTGATAATAATCGTATGGTTCGTTTTAAAAAGAAATTGCAGGACCTCAAAAAGTCGATTCGAATTTGGATTAATGAAAAGAAGTTAGTTATTTCGAGTTCCAAGCAATCTATAGTAAAGGAGTTGGGAAACATTGATAAGGATCTAGACCAGGGGAGGGTTTCTGATTCGGTGCTCTTTAGGCGGCAAGAATTGAACTGTCAGCTCAATGACATTAAAACTATGGAAGCTTCGGATTCGATGCAGAAATCTAAAGTTAAATGGGCGATTGAAGGGGATGAGAATTCCAAATTTTTTCATGGAATTATAAACAAGAAGCGGTCTCATCTAGCGGTTCGTGGAATTTTTGATGAGGGCAGCTGGATAACTGATCCGAGTTTAGTCAAGAAAGCTTTTCTTGACCACTTCGAGTCTCGATTCTAAAAACCTTCGACGTCGGGGCTTAAAATTAATTTCACTTTTCCTAACAGATTGTCTTGTGACCAAGCTGTTGATTTGGAGAGAGTTGTCTCACATGATGAGATCCGATCGGCTGTGTGGGATTGCAGGGAGAATAAATCCCCGGGTCCGGACGGGTTTACTTTTGAATTTTTTAGGAAATTTTGGGATCTTATTGTGCCGGATTTCTGTGGTGCAGTCGAGCATTTTTTTGAGAATGGGTCATTCTCCAAGGGTTGTAACTCATCCTTTATTGCCTTAATTCCCAAAGTCATTGATGCAAAATTTGTTAATGATTATCGGCCTATTAGTCTTATAGGGAGTGTGTATAAAGTTGTTACTAAGATTATGGCTAATCGGTTGGCCTTTGTTATTTAAGCATTCCCGAAACCACCAAAACTTTTATACGCTTCAACAAATACCCATGTTTATACCCAATGCTCAAAGTTTTATTAAACTTCACCCATGTTAACATAGTTGGTCATATGGTACATAAAATAAACAAGTTAGAACCTACACTTTACAAGTTATACATCTACACTTAATATATATAAGTTTAAGCTTCAAATAATGCAAGTATTTAGCAACAAAAGAGTCAAAGAATATTCAAGCTTATCCCACCCCCAAAATTTCGTGGCTTATGTGCTCTCTAGGGGAACCATAGACATACAATTGAACCAACTAATACTTGTACACAACCTAGAACTCATTAGGCTAGTTCATGACTAGTGAATTTGACCACTATTTCCTTAATTCCCTCAATATGTCTTAAGACTTTCCATGGAAATCTTTGACTAGTCTTGTTGGTATATAAGGCATGCACTAGATGAGAATACACACACAACTCATTTCTTAAGGTGAAAACTACACATATCCCTCCCTTTGTCTCTCATATGCCACGGCTCAACTTCAACAACATAAACCATCCATACAAATTTATTTTACCACATTTACTAGTGTTCCTACATCATTCCAAAGATAACCTAAGGTGTTTAGAAGGTTTGGTTTAGAGTTTACAAGGGTTAATCAAGCAAGATTCAAGATTAGGGTTTCATTTGGTTTTAGGGTTTTGAGATCTTGCAAGCTAGGGTTTATAATCTAAACAAGGATTTATATTGTGTTGGTTATCACCATACATCTCATTAAGGTTATCTATAAACCTTTATGTCTTTACATTTATCATTTTATGTGTTTATGTGTTCTATTTAGCAATATCACCATTAGGATACTTTTAAACATGTAAAACATATTTTTGCTTGTGATTATAATTTTTAACACTTTTTCATATGAACTTGTGATCTTGGAATATATAATATATATGACATGAGTATATTATGAGTTATAAAGGAAATTTGTAGTAATTATTTAGTTGAAAAGTAATAGAAATAAGTTAAAAAACAAAGTTATACGAGTGTACTATTATTCAATGGGTCTGTTTTGGGTCGACTTTTGAAACAGCCATATTATGTATTAGAAAGATAGTACACCTCATGATGTTTCCAAATATGTAGAGAACTTGAAAAACCGTCTTATAATGAAAAAGATACGATAAAAATACGATTTACGTTAATACCGGTCATTTTTAAGTTTTTTTTTTTTTTTTTTTTTTTTTTTTTTTTTTTTTTTTTTTCTTTTTTTTTGTTTTTTTTTTTTTTAATTTTTTATTTTTTTTTTTTTTTTTTTTTTTTTTTTTTTTTTTTTTTATTTTTTTTTTTTTTTTTTTTTTTTTTTTTTTTTTTTTTTTTTTTTTTTTTTTTTTTTTTTTTTTTTTAATGGTTTTTTTTTTTTTTTTTTTTTTTTAAATTTTATAAAACTATTTTTATAAAAATTACTATTCATGACAGAAACTTTTATATTTTTAAACTTCATAAATCAATAAAACTTTCAATTACGAGAACATGCTCGAAAGAATCGCTAAAAACGGAACTATAACGAATAAAATACGACCGTTTACGGGTTTTACGATAACGAGAACGATAAAAAAAATTATGGGTCCGGTGAACCGTAAAAAACGGATCACCAGAAGGTCCCAAAAGGTCAAAAAGTAAATTTATGATAACTCGTCTTAATACGAAAGCGTGGGCATAAGAAACGTTAAAATCGGGCTTAAACGCGAATTTATGCTAGTTACTAAACAGTAATTATAAACGTTTTAACTTATTTAACACAAGATTTTACCAAAACAATTAGATGGTGATTGAGCTATATAGACCTATATGTGGTATTAGTTTATCAAAGTACTATATTACTAGGGAGTTTCATAATGAGGCCTCTTCGGGGTGGCGTATCGACGAGTTGTTGGATTTACGATTTAAAGTGTCCTAGCTTCTCATACGTCACTACATGACCTCTTAATTATGATAGCCCGAACGATAGTATGATGAGCTATACGACCTATAAATAATCAAGTGTTTAGTACTTATACGACCTATATTGGATTAGGTTGCATTCGATCGTAAGCGTGACGCATTTTTCTATTGTGAATACTTGTTGATTACCATTCACTCAAGGTGAGTTCATAGCCCCTTTTTTTACTACTTGTTTTATTAAATTCGGGGGAGATTACATGCTTGATTTCTTTAAGTGTTTTCAAAACTGTATGCTATTTCCTGATTACATTTTGCCTAAGTTTTACCGATTGCCATTTAAGTCCCCTTTTATATGAACCGTTAATTACATGCTGTGTTATACGCTAGAGATATGGATAATCTATCAGACGACCAACCCCGTCTAGGATGTGGTTTCTAGTTGACCATTGACGCATTAACATTCTGAAGAAAATTCCTAGAAGTTTGGCAGAAATGTATTGAGGAAAATTCGTAGATTTTTTTGAAACATCTGTATCCGTGTGGGGCACAAACCTCGCGTACTGGTTTGAATACAGTTAATACGTTAAGGTTCGATATCATAGAGCTTAGGGCCAATAATACATGTTTTTGGACTATTGTATGGCGTTTCATTAGTCTACTTTTACTCGATCTTGTGGTCCACGCTATTCCTGATAAACCTATGAATACACTCAACAATTTGGTTGACGTTTAGCATGGTTTAATCTCAGGTGCTGAGGCATAAGCTTGGATGGGAGCCGTTGACGGATATCTATTTAGAGGGATTCTGATTCTAAATTTCAATAAAACTTTTGTCTTATAAAATACTTTAATGTTTTTTATCAAACAATGGGACGATCGCCTAACGTGAAAACTTCTGATCTTATTGTAATGACATCAAATTGAATCTTATTTTAACGTCCATTTTAAAAGTCGTTTTCTATATCTTGATTTTTGTACTTTTGACGTAGCACCCCATTGTTACCTTTCCGCTGCGACCTGATTTTGGGGGTGTTACAAGAATAAATCCCCGGGTCCGGACGGGTTTACTTTCGAATTTTTTAGGAAATTTTGGGATCTTATTGGGCCGGATTTCTGTGGTGCAGTCGAGCATTTTTTTGTGAATGGGTCATTCTCCAAGGGTTGTAACTCATCCTTTATTGCCTTAATTCCCAAAGTCATTAATGCAAAATTTGTTAATGATATATTCGGCCTATTATTCTTATAGGGAGTGTGAATAAAGTTGTTACTAAGATTATGCTAAACGGTGGCCATTTGTTATTGGGGATATTGTTCAACACCCAATCCGCTTTTGTTGCTGAGAGACAAATTCTGGATGGCCCTTTTATTCTTAACGAAGTTCTTCAATGGTGTAAAAGGAAGAATAAGAAAGCCATGTTTTTTAAAGTTGATTTTGCCAAGGCTTATGATTCGGTTCGTTGGGACTTTCTGATTGATGTTCTCGAGGCTTTTGGATTTGGGCCGACTTGGTGTAACTGGATTAGAGGAACTTTCTGTTTCGCAAAAGCTTCGATATTGGTGAATGGAAGCCCATCAAATGAGTTCCAATTTCATCGTGGGCTCAAACAAGGTGATCCTTTATCACCCTACCTATTTATTCTCATCATGGAATCGTTACACTTATCCGTTAGCAGAGCGGTTAATGATGGGTTGTTTAAAGGTATTCGTCTTCATAGTACTCTATCTTTATCTCATTTATTTTACGCAGACGATGCCTTGTTTATAGGCGAGTGGTCCGATGTGAACTTGCGAGGAATCATATACATTCTCAAATGTTTTTATCTCGCGTCTGGGTTACAAATTAATATTTCTAAAAGTCAAGTCATGGGCGTGGGGGTATCCCGATCTTCTGTTGAGGATATGGCTGCTTCTATTGGTTGCTCCATTATGGAGACCAATTTTCGTTACCTTGGTGTCATGGTTGGAGAATGTATGTCTCGTCATAAGGCTTGGGACGATGTTGTGGCTAAGTTGAGACAACGTCTTTCTAAGTGGAAGGCGAAAACCTTATCGATTGGCGGTAGACTAACTCTTTTGAAATCGGTTCTTGGTGCGTCTCCCCTTTATTCCATGTCCATTTTCAAGGTTCCTAAAGGCGTGCTTAAAGTGATGGAATCTATTCGGAGTAATTTTTTTAAAGGAGCTGATCCTTCGGAAAACAAAATTTTGTGGGTGGCATGGGATAAGATCTTAGCCTCTAAGAAAAAAGGAGGTTTAGGTGTTTCTAGTTATTATGCCCTTAATCGCGGCCTTCTTCTAAAATGGGTGTGGAGATTTGTGTCCCAAGATGGATCTATTTAGTATCGTGTTATTAAAGCGATATATGGGGATATGATTGACTCTAATTCGACTCATATCATGTCTATATGGAGCTCGATCTTAAAGGAAGTTTTAGTGCTTAAGTCAGGTGGTTTTGACTTCTTATCTTTTTGTAACAAACGTATAGGAGACGGTTTGAATACTCATTTTTGGTTGGATACTTGGAAGGGAGATAAACCCTTTCGGGTTGCTTTCTTGCGTTTGTTTGCTCTTGAGTCGAATGGCCAGGTATCTGTAGCTGAGAAATTGGGTTCTTCTTTGAATATTTCATTTCGGAGAAAGGTTAGAGGAGGGTTGGAAGAACAACAATATTTGGAGCTATCTTCGATAATATATGCTGTGTCTCTATCTTCTTCTCCTGGTCGTTGGGAATGTTCGTTATCTAGTGATGGAGTATATAGTGTTAAACAAATTCAGAATGCTATAGATGACTTATCCCTTCCTTCGTTTCCGGATTCTACTAGATGGGTAAAGGCGATTCCTATTAAAATTAATCTATTTGCGTGGCGTGCTTGGCATGATTGTCTTCCAACCAGGTCTAATTTGATTAGGAGAGGAGTTACTTTGGATTTAGTTGCTTGTCCGATTTGTCTATCAGATGAGGAAAGTGTTCCTCATATCTTCTTTCGGTGTAATCTGGCCCAGGAGGTTCTTCGTCGTGTATGCGTTGGTGGAACTTAGATTGGCATTGTTGGTCTTCGTTTTCGGAGTGGTTTATTTGGTTATCCTCTATCTGTCTTCCAACCAAAGTTAAAAGCTTATTAGAAGGCGTGTTCTATGTTGCCTGGTGGTCGATTTGGAGGATGCGGAATCGAGCTATTTTTGACTCTTCTCCTCCTACTCGTTCAGTGATTTTCGACGACATTGTTTCCCATTCTTTTCATTGGTGTTATAACAGATGTAATAGGGCATTTTCTTGGAACGATTGGCTTAAAACCCCTTTTTTGATTTCTTTGTAATGTTCTTTCTAGCGCCTTGCTAGTTAATAAAATTTCGCCGTTCAAATTTTTTTTTATCTCTAGATCAAAACAGTAGCTACATCTTCACCGTAAGGATTAAGAGACAAATAGAGATAGGCGTCACTATGAAGGGAACACACAACCTCTTTTAAACCTATCCTTACCTCTTTTCAGTGTATTGGATGGACCAAGAAGGTTCATCTTTCACACACTAAAAAAACTTAACATATTTTTCGTCAGTTTCCTTTTTTTATTTAAGGTCACCAAAAACATAAAACATTTTTCATCCTTTTGATTTTCTCATCATCTTTTTCATACCTACCTGCACCAATCAAATCCCATACATACCGAGATCCCATCAACATGAGTAGTGGTTAATCTCATCACCACCAACATACTCTCAACACCCATTTTCAAAGTCCTACTGCCACCCATCCACCTCGTCTCCACCACTGCTCATGCTCCTGGTCTCCTACCACCACCATCATTGTCATCTCGTCATCATTGTTACCACACTACTACCATCATCGTCATTTTTCTTCACCAAATCACCGAACCCACAATAAAAAAGAACAAAGGGGTGTTTGGCTTTAACATGCACCTTACTAATGTATTTACTTCAAGATCTAAACTTAGTGTATTCACTTGAAGAGCAAAACCCCAAATATAGATCTAAATTTTATGTATTCACTTAAAGAGCAAAACCCATATGGAATCACATGAATACCCCGTCACCTGTGTCTTTAAAAAAATCCTCAGGTCACCGACGATGTATCAGCGACGTGGGTTGCTTTTGTGTATAAGAATAATAGGGTTGTTATGCTACTCGATTGCAAATCTATAATTATCATTGATTCAGATTGTGTATAAAAAAGGTTTTCTAAATCTATAAGAAAAGAATTGTTGTGTTATGTACTTTACTTATAATTTGTCTTATTATGGTCATATGAAATTTAATTTGGGGATTTATCCATCGAGCCGTAATTTTTATATTTAAACCCAATTTGAAATATAATAATTGTATATGTAGTAAAGTTGTTATAAATTTATATAGGTTCATAAAAATAAATAATTTGAAATGAATTTTTATTTTTAACCATTAGTGTTAGTAGAGATGATAAGAAAGTGTAGGTGATTTTTATTGTTATAGAGATGATAAGAGGGTGTAAATGGATTGAATAATTTTGTGATGGGGTTTGATTAATGGTGAAAGATTTAATTGTTTGTTATGTATGGTGGCGATTAGTGTGTAAGAAGAAGAAAGTTAAAGAAAAATGATGAAGGAGAGAGTTTGTAGAGAGAGAATCTGGTGGCTGGTGATAGGGAGAAGAAAGAAAGAAGATGGAGATAAAAATAAGAGAAAAAGACTGATATACCCTCACGTGAGTACCAGAGTTGTAAATTTAACGATGGTTAGTGATGGTCGTTAGATGGAGGGACCAACGATGGAAAACGTTTCCCACTTAAGGTCGGACGGTGCAATTTTTTCGGTCAAGGGACGAGGGCTTTCGGTCAACGCAAACCATAAGGACGGACGGTGTAGTTTACTCTTTGTAAAATTATAGTTTTTCCAATCTCGTAATTTTATCATATTATTTTTAAAAAAAGTGTCAATTTAAACATGTTTTTTGGCGGATTGTCATTGCATTTCTCGCATGCTTTGCGCATATAATCTGTAGTTGTGCTTGCATCATCATATTCAACGGCTAAGTTCATAATCGCCACCTGACAGATTTTATCCTCCTCAATTTATTTCTGAACCACAGCTTTGATTTCATCAACAATGGATATGTTTGGCAAAAATAGCTGTAAGTTGTATGTTGTAAGCTGTAAACTGTAAGATGTAAGCTGTAAACAGCAAAGTTGTTAACATGAGCTACAAGTTGTATCTTTTTTTTAATAAAAGTGTTTGATAAATTAGTTGTTGACTGTAATTATAAATGTAAAATGACTTAAAAGGACATATTTAAATAAATTATAATACAATTGGAGGGTATATCAGTAATTTACAATTTTAACAGCTCCTAACAATTCTAAAAGCTTCATGAATAAGCTTTTCATTTAAGAGCTGCTTGTTTAAAATAAAAGTTTAAAGTTGATGCATCAAAATAGAGCTATTTGTTATGGAATACATTATTTTTAGAGTTAAGTACATTTTTGGTCCTTGTGGTTTGGTGCGTTTTTCACTTTTGGTCCAAAATTCAAAAAAGGTTTGATTTTGGTCCAAAAGACATAGTTTCGTTCCACTTTTAGTCCAAAAATTTTAGTCGACCAAAACAAACCTTTTTTGAATTTTGGACCAAAAGTGAAAACGCATCAAACCACAAGGACCAAAAATGTACTTAACTCTTATTTTTATAACAAAAAGCTTATAGCTCTATAAAAAGTTTCAAAAAAGCTCTTGCCAAACAGGCCCAGTATGTGAAATCGAACACGCCATTAAGATTTTTGGTAAAAGGTATATAAAATATGTTGGTGTTTAAAAATGTAAAAGATAAATAAAATGATAGTGAGAAAGTTTTTTTATTTAAATATTAAACATATGTTTTCGGTTCTTATGAGAGACCCACAAATTTCACAAGAGAAATGCTACAACTACAAAGAAATTACAAAAAGATTTTCACAAAATGATGTGGCATGAAATAATTGGATTCAAATTCTTTATCTCTCATTTTGTAATTGGTCAATGATGTACAAATCATCATGCCACATCATTTTGTGGAAATTATTTGGTAAACTCTTTGTGGTTCTAGTATTTCTCATTTCACAATACCTCAAAAGTATTTCACTTACCATTGTTAGCAAATGACCTCCTCCCTCACGCGTGACAATTGTCCTCACCGGACGATTTGTGACACCCTCACCGGACAGGTAAAAGCAACCTAATACAATTCGGCTAACGACAACTTATTGAGAAAAGTGCAGTTTCTTGAGAAAAATGACACCGCGACCAAAATATAACATTCAATAACAAATGATAGAATTAAAAGTGCATAATCTCAATAATAAGGTAAAAACCACAAACAAGATATATCAATGTGATGGAAACTAAAAATTACACATTCTCTTTGATTACAAAGATAAAATCTAAACTTTTTATATCTTTTGTACTTAGGAGATATATCTCAAACTCCCCAATTAACTCACAAGAACACTATGAACACTTTGCGATGTTACTGGAGTGAATGAGATGATAAAATGCAGCCACGTTCCTTTTATTGGCAATAAATAAAGTCTTAATTAGGAGTGTAAACGAGAACTTTTGTTGAGTAACTCGAGCTCGTTTGAGCCGAGCTTTATCGAGCCTCCATCCCAAGTTCGAGCCTAAAAAGGAGCATGAAATGTGAAACGAGTCCAGCTCGAGCTTATATAAGCTCGACTCGAGTTATTATCTATCTTTTCGAGCTTTTAAACAATATATTTGTTTTATATATATTACTCCATCGTCTCAAAATTATTGTCCCTCGACAAAAAATACACATTTTAATAAAAGTTATTTATTACTGTTTTCTCTTTCTTATTTTTTGACAGAATGACAGTTTTACTTTTAGCTAATTAATTAAAGTGTTCTTTAAAATTTGTAATAATAATTTCAAACAAAGGTAATATAATAAACTTGATCAAACTTCCTTATCTTTTGTTGGAAAAATAGTATTTCAAAATAACTTTTTGCAAAGTTTAGACCCAGATTACATTTATTGCCCTAAGTTCCCTGTATTGCCTATTTAAGTCCCCTATTATCATAGGAACCGATAATTAACGCTGGGTATTAGACAACGCTAAGTGTTTTCTATTATAGATCTATCGGGAGCTCCGTGACTGAACCAATCCTCCCCCCGCCTCCCTCCCCCTCCCCCGTCTGGGCTGGTGGTATCTTTCTGTTTCTAGTCTAGTTGAAATCCATAAACTGACTGAAGAAAAACATTTAATAATAATACAAATATTTGAAAAAAAGGAAAAATTTTTTTCGGTAAGGAAAGACCAAAGCTGTTTTGGCAAACAACATCTGTATTAAAGAAAATTCGTCAATGAAAATTTATTTGTAAACATATGAATCACATATTCCGTGTTTGGGGGGCACAAACCTCGAGTACTAGTTTGATTACAGTTTATTACGTTAAGGTTCGGTGTCATGAGCTTAGGGCAATAATACATGTTTTGGACTATTGAATGTGTTTCATAGTCTACTATTACTTCGATCTTGTGGTCCACGCTATTTCCTGATAAACCTATGAATTCACTCAACAATTTTGTTGACGTTTTAGCATGTTTTAATCTCAGGTGCTGAGGCATAAGCTTGGATGGGAGCCGTGACGGATATCTATTAGAGGGATTCTGATTTCTTAAATTCAATGAAACTTTTGTCTTATAAAATCTTAATGTTTTTTTTATCAAAACTATGGGACCTAACGTGAAAACTCTGATCTTTTGTAATGACATCAAATGAATCTTATTTTAACGTCCATTTAAGGTCGTTTTCTATATCTTGATTTTTGTACTTTGACGTAGCACCCCATTGTTACCTTTCCGCTGCGACCTGATTTTGGGGGTGTTACAAGAATAAATCCCCGGGTCCGGACGGGTTTACTTTCGAATTTTTTAGGAAATTTTGGGATCTTATTGGGCCGGATTTCTGTGGTGCAGTCGAGCATTTCTTTGTGAATGGGTCATTCTCCAAGGGTTGTAACCCATCCTTTATTTCCTTAATTCCCAAAGTCATTGATGCAAAATTTGTTAATGATTATCGGCCTATTAGTCTTATAGGGAGTGTGTATAAAGTTGTTACTAAGATTATGGCTAATCGGTTGGCCTTTGTTATTGGGGATATTGTTTCTAACACCCAATCTGCTTTTGTTGCTGAGAGACAAATTCTGGATGGCCCTTTTATTCTTAACGAAGTTCTTCAATGGTGTAAAAGGAAGAATAAGAAAGCCATGTTTTTTAAAGTTGATTTTGCCAAGGCTTATGATTCGGTTCGTTGGGACTTTCTGATTGATGTTCTCGAGGCTTTTGGATTTGGGCCGACTTGGTGTAACTGGATTAGAGGAACTTTCTGTTTCGCAAAAGCTTCGATATTGGTGAATGGAAGCCCATCAAATGAGTTCCAATTTCATCGTGGGCTCAAACAAGGTGATCCTTTATCACCCTACCTATTTATTCTCATCATGGAATCGTTACACTTATCCGTTAGCAGAGCGGTTAATGATGGGTTGTTTAAAGGTATTCGTCTTCATAGTACTCTATCTTTATCTCATTTATTTTACGCAGACGATGCCTTGTTTATAGG
>BQNB010077228.1:0-30907 GCA_026074375.1 Tanacetum coccineum | reverse complement strand
TGGTCATGCACCCTTTTAGACGCATCCTCCCATTACATAATGTTGGTCATGGTCGTGGTCATGTTTACAGAATGCACAGACCAAGTCCTCCCCTCTTTGTTGTGTCAGGATGACGTTCGTGGGTAATGGGTATGGGTATCTCAAACCCGTCACCCACCCACATAGATTTTTTCTCACCCATCACCCATTAGTGGGTATAACTTTTTACCCATGCCCATACCCGCGGGTACCCATTGCCCGTGGGTTAGTGAAAATGCAACAAAATTACAAAACAGTGATATGGAAACTAACTATGAAATTACGTTACAAGACACCATACCATATTCTTCAAAGAGAAAAGATCTATAAAGAACAATGTCCAATTAAAGAACAAATCCTTCAATCTCATCCATCCATTTTATTTTCATCTAACGGTTTATATTAAATCCTATGTTTGTTTAATTAAATAACCCACTTTCATCCTATTTTTTAAAATTAACACATCTCTCAAACCGTTAATCGTTACGCAAATTTAATTATACCATCGCGAAGATAATTAAATTATCTTTCTATAGACGGGCACTTTTATATACTTTCGAAAAAGAAAAAAAATTAATTTTCGCTCAGAAAAAATCACACGTGATTCGAAAAATCACATGTGATTCATTACTTGAAAAATCACGTAAATTTGTAAATTCACATACGATTTATGAATTTATGAAATCACACGTGATTTATTACTTTAAAAATCAAAAGTGAATTTGTGAAATCACATGCGATTTATGAAATAGCACGTGATTTTTAAAAACAATAAATCACCAGTGATTTTACAAATCACGTATAATTTTTCTTCGCGAAAATTTTAACACTAAAAAATCGTCAAAAGTATATGAAATCGATTTTTTTTAGTTACGTCTGGAAAAATCACATGTGATTTGTATCACAAATCACATGTGATTTTATGAAATCACATGGATACAAATCACATGTGATTTTTCCAGACGTAACTAAAAAAAATCGATTTCATATACTTTTGATGACTTTTTAGTGTTAAAATTTTCGCGAAGAAAAATTACACGTGATTTGTAAAATCGCTGGTGATTTATTGTTTTTAAAAATCACGTGCTATTTCATAAATCGCATGTGATTTCACAAATTCACTTATGATTTTTAAAGTAATAAATCACGTGTGATTTCATAAATTCATAAATCGCATGTGAATTACAAATTTACGTGTGATTTTTCAAGTAATGAATCACATGTGATTTTTCGAATCACGTGTGATTTTTTCTGAGCGAAAATAAAAAAAAATCGTCGAAAGTATATAAAAGTGTCCGCCTATATAAAGATAATTTAATTATCTTCGCGATGGTATAATTAAATTTGCGTAACGATTAACGGTTTGAGAGATATGTTAATTTAAAAAAATAGGATGAAAGTGGGTTATTTAATTAAATAAACATAGGATTTAATATAAGTCGTTAGATGAAAATAAAATGAATGGATGAGATTGAAGGATTTGTTCTTTAATTGGACATTGTTTTTTATAGATCTTTTCTCAATTCATGTATATGTATTCCGCTTTTTTCCTATTTACTTTTTGTTACGGCACCATGATCAACCTGAACTTTCTTCTTCCACAAGTAAATATACACCAACAACATACCCATTAATTGGATCTATATTTCCTATTCTACAAAACTAGCATCGCTTCATCCAATGGACGTCAGACTTGGTCAACGATCAGCCTTACTAAGGCTTTGTTTGGTTTTTTAAAGTAACCACTTCTTACCTTTTTTCATCACTTATGTCAGCAGGCGGGCAGACATTTTTTGTTTGTTTTTTTCAGAGACAAATGATAAAAATCACTTCTAACATCTTCAAAACTTCAAACAAAAGATTTCACTTATTACTTCTTCTCTTCTTTTAACACAAACCCTATATCACACCCACCTCCCACCACCACCTTATCTCAGCCGCCACCACCATCCCATCCGCGGGCGGCCACCATCCAAGCCGCCGACAACCCTCATCCAGCCGCCGACCGCCATTATCCCAGCCGCCGCCGCCTCCACCATCTGAACTTCTTTGATTTATTTGTTTTTGTGTTGATATTTTGATGTTTAATCTTGTGGGTATGTTATAAATGACGTTTTGAACTTTAACCGATGATATTTAAGTACCCTGTTCATCATTTAAGGTTGTGGATATTTTAAAAATCATATCCTGAGTACCTTATTACTTATTAATGTTGTTTGTTAAGATATTGTTACATGTATATGTTTTATGGGACCCAAAATAAGGATGTTATCTGCCACTAATCACTATCATTGATTAGAGCTCATTTAGAGATTAGAGCTCATTTAAGGCCTGAGTTACTAGCACGCAATCTCTGTGTTTTATGTAGGATTGACCAAGGAAGTTATGAAGTAAGTGGAGACAGCAGGTTGATGCTATACTTTCATATAAATGTTGTAAGTAATTGGTTATCAGTTTGAGTTTGTAACGAGGTTAAAAAGTAGGAAGTTATTGCTTGTCAACTCGTAACGACGTTAATGTAGCTGAACTTTGTAGCGTGTAATGAGTAGTTAGTAGCACGTGTAGGAAGTTATTGTGTGTGGACTTATTTTAGTTCGTAACGAGACGAGTGGTTGATTTTTTAGTTTTGCATAAATGTTCGAATTAGCTGTTTGGTTTGTAACTAGCAGAACGAGTAGGAAGTTATTATTTGTGGACTTGTTATGTGTTGGTGCCGGTTTTGTAGTGTAGTCACTAGCACATAACTTTTATTTTGTGAACGATTGATTGATGAAGCAAAGTAAGAAAAACGTAGAGTATAAATAGAAAAAAGGATGTTGTATTGATGTAATAGGAATTAGAGTTGACTGTATGCGAATAACCACTTTTGTGAGTTTTTAATAACGCAAGAAGCTAGCATTTGTTAAGATTTACAAACACCTTACTTCTAGTCATAGGTCATTTTAGAGTGACCGGCACTGATCCAGAACTAATAAGTTAAGTCATTTTGACGACTTAATTCTGTATCGTTTGACCTAGCTGGCTGAGTTTGCTCTGCACCCTTCATTAGAGAAATTTCACGTAGGTGAGTCATTAGCTTCATAATATTGTTAAGAGTTTATCTCGTGAACAGGTAATGACGTTATAACATAGACTACAACTAATATAGCCTTTTCTTAAATGGTCAAGAAACACTATAGGACTTAGGACACAATTATATTGGCTTTTCTAATGTCTTCCTTTAATGCTCCCGTATTAATATTTATGGAAAAATGGTATTAGCGATTATTAGACTCAATCGATGTGGTAGGAAATTTCATTCCACTAACCAGAAAGAATTCATTGCAATGGCGTTGTAGTCACTGTCATGGAACATGGATTTAAAAAGCAATGCCACCATGCGTTCTTGATGTAGATTCTGATGTGATCTTATAGGAGTACTATATGATTAAAAGGTCGTTCATTGGCTGGTCGTTTTTCCACTTTCCTCTTGTTGGTCGAATTTACCTTATGTTGCTCATATATAGTTTCTATAGTAAAGTTTAGTCTAGGATGCAATTGTAAGGTCTGATATGTGGTTCTGTTCTATTGCTTGTTTGTACATGTTATGTCTTAAGTTCTTGTAAGACAAGTAGCTCATAGCCTCATATATAGTTTCTGTAGTAAAGTCTAGTTTAGGATGCAGTTGTAAGGTCTGATACATGGTTCTATTCTATTGCCTGTTTGTACATGTTCCTGGTATACATGCTGCAACATGGGCTGATTTGTGGGTCTGCAAGTTAAGTGTGATTTGTGGGTCTGCAACATGGGTTGAATTATTTAAAACATCCTTATTCATGTTTGTGTTTACTAATTTGTGTTTACTAATTCATGATCATTCACATCCTGAGAGGACAAGTACTAATGCACTTTGACAAGTACTAATTACCAGGTTGGAACTAAATTAATTTTTTCTTTTTTTTGTTAACAGGCACAACAATTATTTCAAAGGGACGCACAGACAATCACACCTGAAGCTCTAGAAAGCGTAAAGGCTGCACTAGCATATACTTGTGTTTGTAGCTAGTATTTAGGCTTATTTTGGATCTAGTTTTTGAAATAGAATACTTTAAGCAGGTGTGTGTGGTGCTTTGATATATAACACTTATGTTATGTGTTTCTAAAAAATAACTTATTTAAAAATTCTTTGAAATTTGGGTACAGATTCATAAAAGAGCGGCATCTTTGCAATCGAAACCATTACCTTACTCCGATCTATGTGAAATTGTGTTTCAAAGTATTTTTGCCAATGGTGATGGTCAATGGACCAATACAGAGATTGGGGCGTCTGCGTCTACGTCTGAGGCATCGGCATCTGGGCCATTGGCATCTGGGGCATCGGCATCTGGGGCATCGGCTATTAGGGAACGTGTTGGAGCACTTAATATGGACGATGACCCTTTGGTTGATGTGGCTGTTGATGTTGATGATGATGATGACGATGGAAACTCTCGTGCACACAAGATCAATGATGAAGTTCGACCTAAGAAAAAAGCAAAGACCTCTCGTGTTACCATGGATGACTTGATGGTTGATATGCAATCTGCGCTAAGACATATAGTTGGAACCACGGATGGGCCGACAACTGAGCAATGTTATGAGAAGCTAAAACTAGTTGGGCTGCAATCGACGGATCCCGTGTTTCTAGCGGCGTTTAATATATTTTGGGCAATCAAGACAAATGCGAGAGGCATGGATGACATTGCCTTAGGAACCTGATGTGTTGAAGGGGTGGATCGAGTAACGGGTAGACAACTTGGAATATTCAAATAGGGAGGTCGTCTTTTATGTGGTTAATGTGCATCGCATATTGAAACTCTGATGTGTTTTAGACATCTATGTCTTGAACCTTTTATGTGGTTTATGTGTTTTAGACATCTATTTGAACCCTTATGTGGATGTTTATGTATTTGGTATTTCGAACCCTTCATGTATTTGATACTTTAATGCATTATTTAGTTTATGTACATGGTTATTTAAAGTTTAAGTTTATTTTTTCATATCTAATATACAGGGCTCATTATGGATTATAATCAACAACTTGCACTCATTATTGTTATGTTTAATTATCTTCGCTACGTTCGGTCAAGGAAAGGGAAAAGAAAAAGAGATAATAATTCAGCAATGCCAGGTCATCAATTTACATTGGAGTTATTTCAGGAAATGATAGACAATGTGTTCAGTTGCTACGCATGTCACATGATTCCTTTATTCGTCTTTGCACACATTTTAAAGTAAAAGAGTGGTTAAAGGATAGCAAACATGTATCAGTTGAAGAAAAAATGGCTATGTTTTTGATGATGTTAGGTCACAATCAACGGTATGTCGTCATAAAAAACAGATTTCAGCATTCAACTCAAACAATCCATAAGTTTTTTCATGAATTGTTGGCTAAAATGGTGGTGTTTGCTAAAGAGATTATAATAATAACAAATTTTAATCTTAATCCAACCGTTTTGAGCCATAATAGGAGACTACGACAAATATTTAAAGTAATGAGTAACTATTTTAGTTATGTGATAATTTCTTTCACATTAAATTTTAAATACTAACTTTATTTATGTAGGGAGCTGTCAGCACACTGGATGGAACTTTGATACATGCATGTGTCCCTATAAACAAATAACATTTATATAGAGGAAGAGGATAGGGTGATTGCTATCAAAATGTTTTGGCAATATGTGATTTTAATATGATGTTTGTTGTGAAACAACGACCTAATAGCAACACATATATTGATGTATGGAAGGAGAAGAAAGTAGAGAGAATCGAGACAAGTATTTCATTGAGAGTCATACCATTACAATACATACAAGTCCGTATATATAAGCCTCTAATCATCAATATATTAAGTACAACCATTAGTGAGTCATAATGTTTGAAACGTTACGGAATGTGGATAGCCGCATAATAAATAAATATTTATAACAGATGGAAATAAAAACAACTTTCTATGCTTTACAATAACTAAAGTTATGCTTAATAAAAATTGGAAAATGTATTATTTTAGTAAAAAAATAATAATTGGAAAATGTATTATTTTAGTCAATTGCATGTTGAAATAAGTGTATAGCACAAATCAATTACTGTTTGGGTAAATATAGATCAAATTCAAAATTGATACATAATTTTTTTTAGAACGGAAAGTTAGTTGTTAGTGATTCTAAATGTTTTAGTAGGAAGTGCTTGGTAGATAAGTCTGCCTTGTTATCACTTTGAGAATGAACCTTTTGAACAATAAAGGTCGCCACCTTATCTGCAAGTCATGAGTGAAAAAGAACTTCGTAGAATAGCTGTTTTGTCACCTTTTATATGTATCTGTCCTTAAGTAGCAATACATGTCCATTACTTCATGTACAACTATGGGAGACTCCTGGCCTGAAGAAATCCCACATGATTCACGAATATGTTGTGTCACACTTCTCAACCATACGCATTCCTGACTCGCTTCATGGATGGCTAAGATCTTTGCGTGATTCGATGAAGTGGCACTCATTGTTTGCTTTACGGAATGCCAAGAAATAGCAGCATTGGAACTTGTGAAAACATATCCATGTTAGGATACACCGTAATGGGGATCAGCATATATCCTGCATCTGCAAAACAACTAGATGCTCTTTCGGATGTGGTTTTAGTATAATATAAACCCATATATGTAACCTTGAAAGTAGCAAAATATTTTGTTTCACGCCAATTCCAATGTCTTCTGTTGGACCACAGATCTTATACCATGCCAATAAGTTCAATGGAAATTAACATGGTTGTTTAAGATCCCCGAATCCTGTCTGGATCTTACGATTGTTACGAAACGTGCAAATCAAAAACGTTCCAGATCCTAACCTACGGTAAAGATCTTGTTGCTTAGGATCTTATAGTCCTCCAAAGGTACAGTATGTGATATTTATACATGTAAAACCCTAACGGGCCTGTTGATATAAAGATGAATAGCCATAAGCCCATAAGCCCAAACTATTTTTACAATACTCCCTCCTTGATATTCATCCGTCAATTAACTTATAGACTGCCTCATTAAAAACCTTATCAAGAAAAAACCCATTAGGATAAAAACTTGATGAAGGAAAAGAGTGCAGTGCGCAAAAATAAGTGCTCCTTCCTCAATTTAGATTGTATAATTTCACGCATCGTATGCTAATTTCTGAACGAGTTTTGCTCAAAACTTTTGTTGACGAACAAACTTTGTAATGTAAGTTTACGCAAATTGTTGAAGTTTAAGAATAAGTCCTGGCAATGATAACAAAATATAAGTGTAGCTCTCAACCCAATATCAAATGCATTAATTGAAAGTATAACAATGCATCTGACATAAACTAAACAGAGAATAATACACTTATCATGACGCATAGTAATTGCAAAAATTACAAACAAACATCAATTGCATTAATTTATGGTATTGAGACCACGTCAATTATGTGCAAAAAACAATTTATATAATATGGCTCTAAAATGATTTTGATCATATAGAGAATTCATTCAATTTGATCAATAAAGTTATTGAGAACTTTTATTAATTGTTTCTAGAAAGTTGTATTTTGTGAGTCTTTATGAGGCATTACATATCCATCATAGAATATGAAGCTCTAATAATTACCTATATTTAGGAAAAAATAAATACTTTATCTCACAAATAATCAATAAGATATTTACATCCACCTTGAGAAAATATTCCCTTAATAATCCAACTATTGTTTTTAGTGAATTTATTTATTTCACAATTCAAGTATTTAAGTGCATAACTTTAGAGCTCTTATTTTGGTTTCACACAAAAACCGATGTATATCAAATATATTTTACACATTGATGTGTATGAACTTCACGTTCCAATAGTTTTAGTATTTGCAAGATACTGTGTCTTTTTATGTTGGCCAAACATTTCATTGAGCTCATATTTGGATATTAAGTTGACTTTTTGATCCTCATCATGCATAATACAAGAAATATATTGTATGAAGACAAATTTATACGACGACATTTTTTTTTCGATTGCCATATGATTCAAACAGATAAGGAATATATTGAGATCTCATTAGCTATCTGAGGGTTCTTTGAAACCTCATTTCTATTGTCTCTTTAGAGACATCATGGGTCTTATTACCGTCGAGAGAACCATCTGTTGCAGTGCTCTATAATTTTTCCCATCGAGGATTTTATTGTGGAATCAATTTTGTCTACCCTCATTATGCATGTCATAATAAATAAGAGTCCCTTAAGGGACAACTTTATAATCAGAGCATGAGTATCAGAAATTTTGTATGGCTAAAGATTATCCATTGAAATTAATTCATAAAAATTCCTTACGATGATCAATAGAATAAGCTAAATTCATTATCCTGAATCTGCAAGCTACTTCTCATCCTCCTGAAGAATTATCCTCTTCTATAGTCCTTATATGTGCATTTAGGTGGAGTAATTTGCAACAAAAAAAAATTGAAACGGGATATGTTTAGTTTATAACCAAAACCAATTATAAAAGGGAGGATTTATAATAACATATTGGCATAGATGCTAATTTTTGTAGTTGTGCATATTAAAATAAAGGCCCATACAACAACACAAGTTTATCTCATCATTTTCATTTAATAATTAAGAAGTAATTCATCAGCATATTCAAGAAGAAATATCTTTACTTTTGTGAATGTTTAGGCACACATTGATCTATTAATCATTAGGGGCAAACACGAGTTTGCACTATAATGACCAAATAAGACCGATGCATCGATTTTTACACTCCTAAATGGTTCATACATGAATTGTATGCCTACATATATCCACTTGATTTCTTCAGAAATTGAGGAATGCGTCCCCATTCTAGTTGAAAAATTAATAATCAACTCCGTTAGAGATATCTACATTAGATAGAAGAATCGTGTTCTTCTATATTTTTGCATCATTAATGACTCGGGATGTGTGTAAACGTCATGAGCCAAAATATTAAAATTCTTGCTCATAAACTTATGTTAGGGCTGAGTGATTATCTTGCACTAATATATGAATACAATGCAAGTCGAGAAAGATACAAAAAAAGATATAATGCATTCTTAAATATTGTTTGAACTTTGTTCCCACAATGACAATTGTGTACTATCTTTTACAGAGCAAAACGTGATTAGTAAAGATTTCTTACATCTATGAATATAGTGTGCAATATCTTTATCATAGCATGTACTTGCATACATCACCTATGATTTTTGGCATAATTCAGCATTTTTGTTTGCTCTTTTATATTTTATTTTTTGCTACAACTAGTGGTTTGTCATTTCATATCTACCTTCGACCAAGATCTTTTACCAGATAAAGATCTTTAAACATTTACATATACATTTATCACATTCCCATGAAGAATGAAGATCTTAAAATGGTTTGTTTTATCTCATTCACTTGAGGGAATGGATAACTTTATGTTGATCTACTCATCTTTATCTTGCAACTTGAGGTTGCGTAAAACAAGTTCTTTGAAATTAAACACGATAAAAATTAATTCACCCACGTCCCATAATTCACGAATCTCTACATGGATCATCGTTATTGAGTCACATTCAGTTGGGTGAATGGAGCACATTTATAAACGGGTTTAATCCGTGTTTGTTTAAAGCATACCCATTGCTAATTGTTTAAAGAAACTTATATTAAATCAATCGTTCTCGATATATGAGCATATTCGAGCATTAACCATACTCATCGCATATTTTCATGTATCATTCATAGGTAATAACTTCAATATTGTGAATTTGTGCTCATATTTACAAAAATTTCTTGCTTTTGATGTCAAATCTTTCTTTAGATTTTAGACAGATACATTTTAACGAATCTTTTCACCGTTAGATATAATTCCTCTTTAAAATACTTCATTGTATATACCAAGATATCATTGTTTTAGTACACCTTACAGGAGGTACATTTTTTTCTTTACATTCTTGGCTTTTTTTGGTTAACATAACTTGAAGTTAATTTACTTTTATTCTGATATGGGCAATAAATTTAGTACACGTACCATATGGGTACATTTGAGAAAGTACGTGGCTATTAAAAGCCAAAAACCCTTCATTTTATGTTATAATTTATGCTTTTTAATGATTTAATTTGTTCTTAATATGTGTTTTATAAATATCTTTCGGTCGATTTTATATGCTATTTTGTATATCAGCTTAGTTGGTGTTTGTTTAACCTTATATGACAGGCTTATGGCTTATTTAGATTTCTACATCGAAACCCACTTAAGCCATAAGCACGTTATACAAATTTGAACAAACACTCGGGGTTATTTGTTAGTATAGTAACCAAAGTAGAAAAAAAACATCCGTGGAGAACTTTGACAAAAAGAGTTTTAGGCGATGCGGCAGCAGATACATACAGCAAGTGGAACCCTTGGGTTATCTTAAGTGTTTGGGCATGGATCTGCAAGTTAATAAATACTTAGAGCTGACCTTTTTTTACCCGTATCTTAAGATGTTAAAACTTTTGTAAAAAAAGTGCATCTAGTGGTTCAATATGTTTAAATAGTTTAAATGCATTTATCTGGTAAAAAATTTCAAACTTATATCATGGGATCCATACCTTATTCTCGCTGTAATACATATCAGTTTAGTTAAGTGCATAAATTTTATTTTATCTAGCTAAGACATCATGTTGGTTGCAGGTAACATTTCATGGAGCTTAATTAAGGATGCAGTTGGAGTTTGAGCTTTGGTGGCTGATTTTCGTTCTAATCCTGACATTGACGAAAAGCCTCCGATGCGGACATGACCAATACTTGCAGATATAAGATCTTTGGAAGATCTTCGGTCTTCGTCAGTTACCAAGTCTGTCCAAATGGCTCATCAAAGTTTCCTGCTCAGAAGTACAACCATATTCCTGTTGTAGGAAGTAAACCATGTTAGCTACAAATGTGACCATAATTAGCAGTTTTAACTTCTTATGTTGCCACAACTTTAAGCACATACTTGACCCCTACCGCCGCTTGCCCAACATCCCGCAGCGAAGCGCGGGCAAACAAACTTGTTAGACATCATAGTGCATCTTGAGGTCAACGTGACTTTAAGGCATATAAGTGAAATAAAATCGAAAAATATTTCTCGGGAAAGTAAAGTATCTAACATATTCGTATCGTCTGGATATCGCACAAGTATCATGGATGTTGTTTATCTGACACTAGGTGTCACCTCAATTAATCGTCGAGTATCTGTAAATATTTGCAAGTATCGTATGACATCGTTTGCTATATTGTTTGAATCATATATCACTTATTTGGAATTGTAGTTTCATCAGATTTCCCTTCTAAGAAAACTTTCTGCGAAGATATTGATGTTGAAATGTGATAGAATTTTAAAATCTTAAACAAATCTATGTAACTAGCGTAGGCTAGGCAAGGTTAATTTAAATAAATCGTTGAACATAATCACTTGACAAATAACTATTACGTAGCGTTTGGTATGCATGAATCTAGGCTGGAATAAAATGAATTATTACAGTAAAATGAAAATATTTTTGTGTTGTGAAACAACGACCTAATAGCAACACATATATTGATGTATGGAAGGAGAAGAAAGTAGAGAGAATCGAGACAAGTATTTCATTGAGAGTCATACCATTACAATATATACAAGTCCGTATATATAAGCCTCTAATCATCAATATATTAAGTACAACCATGAGTGAGTCATAATGTTTGAAACGTTACGGAATGTGGATAGCCACATAATAAATAAATATTTATAAAAATGTTTACTTTTCTTGTTGTCGGATGGGAAGGTGTAGCTCATGATTTTAGAATCTTATCAAAAGCAATAAGAAATCAAAATGCACCATTTCCATTACCCCTAGGGATGACAATGGGTCAGGGAATTTCGGGGATCATATTTACCATCCCCATCCCCGTTTCTCAGCCTCATCCCCATCCCCATCGGGGAATCGATTTACATCCCCATCCCCGTCCCCAATGGGGATCGAGGATCCCCACGGGGATTCGGGGATTTTTCGCCCTTATAAATTGAGCATAAAAATTACACAACTAAACAAAAATATAAAGAATTGACCTACATAATGTCTTAGAAAGTATACGTTATACATAGTTTGATTAATTAAAATGTCATTCAACTTTAAAGCATCGTAAATACTAAAACATCACATATACTATATAAATAAATTGGATCGAATGTGTGTATTCGGAAAAATATTAGTTGAATAATATGTAGTTAGTACTTAACATTTTAAAAGCAGTCGATTCATTAAATATGACTTATACATACAAATATACTTCAAGTATAATACTTGTCAATACTTACTAACTTATACATATACATGTACATGTAGTATTAATATACAAATAATTTATATATATTTGTACATTAAAAAGTTCGGGGTCGGGTATGGGGCCGGGGATTTATGTTATCCCCATCCTCGCCCCATCTCCGGTTTTATAATTCCGTGATTCCTCGTCCCCATCCCCCTCCCCGGTCAACTCGGGGATTCCTCAGTCAATTCGGGTTTGGGGATCGGGTCCCCATCGGGTGCGAGTTTTATTGCCATCCCTAATTACCCCCTCCAGGTACATATCATAATTCATATTTATAATTATTTTGAACTATTACTTAAATATTTACTATTAAATAATATTTACAGATAAATATTATCTTTGTGACGCTTCCTACGCACACACACGAGGATTTATGGCACCATATCGCAATGTGAGATATTGGTTAGGAGATTTCCGGCGAAGGCGTGCATTGAATAGAAAAGAAAAGTTTAACCACTCGCATGCAAAACTTAGAAACGTGATTGAACGTGCTTATGGTGTATTGAAAGCTCGTTTTACAATATTAAAGAGGATGACACCTTTTTCACTCACAACACAAAGAAATATCACGATTGCATGTTTTGCACTTCATAATTATATACGCAAAGAGGGTTTAGATGATGAGCTATTTTCTACGTATGATCAATCAAATGTGCAACTTGACAATGAAAATGTATTAGTTGAAGACGATGGAGGTATTGAAGAAGATGAAGTTGTTCAACCACAAAGGAATGCCTCCGACCAACAATATATGACTAATTTAAGAGATCAAATCGCGCAACAATTGATGCAAAGTGGTTGAACGGGTCATAATATGATATATGTTTTAGTATTTTTGATAATTTATGTGCTTTGGAATTTTTATGTTATTGGTATATTTTGAATCATTATGTATTGTGTTTGATACTTTATTTTTAAGTGATTACATGTTTTGCATTCAAATATTGTTTTATTATTTGACATAAGAATTTATATGCTTAAATCACGGAATAGTCTAGTGAAAAAGAAAAAGAAAAGAATGAAAGAAGTACTTCAAGAGAAAAAAAACAAATGGTCTTCTTCTTTGCAGATGAAGAGGTGATGAAGAGCTTAGATGCACCTCTTCTTCTGCATACATGGTTTACAAATGAAGAGGTAAAACCTCTGAAAAAACAAACGAAACCTAAGATCGTCATGATCTACCGCCCTCTAGGCAATGTCTGTGTTATGACCTCGAAACCTAATGTTGTAAAACACATACTCACAACCAAACCTGTAATGATTTGTGAAAATAATCGCAATTATAATGAACAGCTAAGCAGAGGCGGACCTATAGTATAACTAGATGGTGCCCGGGAACCACCTTGGACATCTAATTTGTTTAGAAGCGATACAACAGAGAACTTTAGGACCCACCTTAGAAACAATCAGGGAACCACCTTAGATCTTTTCAGAAAAAAGAAACAAAGAAAACTAAAGAATTAAAATATATAGGTGAACATCCGCCAGAAATTGTTGCAGCACTTTTATGAAGAAGACGAAGAGCACATCCGTTTCTACTTTCTAGTGGTATTTTATCTATGGCTCTGATTGTACCACGTGGGTATAGGATATACTAGTACTAAAAGTCTATTTTCTAATTCTTTATTTTCTCTTTTTTTAATATCTTTTTACATTTCTTTTCATGGACATTTTGTTATTTTCTTATCATATTTTGCCTAACAAGTTTATACAATTAAGTTGTTGTAAAAAAAACACATTTGTTTTAGCTTTTATATGCAGAGAGTTACACCTTAAACTCATCACCTTCGTTTAGGTAATATCTCACTCATCATCACCAACCTCAAACTCATCATCTCTGTTACCTGTAGAGCGGATTACACCACTACTGAAAGCAGACCCAAATCCTCTAATTTTTTCTACCCACCAAACCCTCGAACCCAAACACATAAATAGCCGCCACCGTCACGCTTATAACATAAAGAAACCCATTGAGCTACACACGGACATAAAGATTTGAATTTTCATGTATAAGTATTTTGTAGTGCTCGATTTTTAGGCACGTGTGGCGCTTGGATTCATGTGTTTGTAGTGCTATGGCTAAATAGTTCTTCTTTGGATTGTTTTGTACTTGTACTTTTGTTACTGGGTTTGGTAAGATCAATTTATAGATGATTGATGTGTTTCAAAATCTTTAAACTTATAAGACTGACATTACCGGTTATTAGATGGAAACACACGGGTAAAAGTATAACCCACGTATGAAGTACAATATTTTTAGGTAAGACCAGGTCGTCCACAGAGATTTGCGTAGTGTCGGATAATCAGCTGAAAAATAAACTTTAACAAACGTAAAACTGAAATGAATTCAATAATGAGAAAGATGACTACTCGAATAATTTCATATAATTCATAAGCAATGGTAATAATTACGATCTCAAACTTGGGACATGAATTTATAAAAAGTGTTTTCTCGTCAGAAAATGTTTTCACAAATTCACTTATTTAACTTAAGACTTATGTTTAGTTAACCCGATCAAATGTTTCACTCAAATAATCCAGTTACTATTATATCAAATCTATTTTGTTTATCATATAACGTAAGTGGATTTCTCGTCACAGACGATAAAGATCAAAGAAAAATCTTTTTAACTATATAGTTCACAACAGGTCATTCGACCTATACCGGTGCAAGTATATAATCAAAGTTGATAATCAAACTTTATAAGATTGGATACGATAGGATTATAACAAAAGCTTAAGATTAACAAGATCGTAATTATACCAAATGCTTATTCATTATATTATTTTCACCGAGTAGTCATGAGAGATTTAGCCTCTCATGGCTATGAAGTTCATAACAAAATTAAGTAGAATAACAAGAAACATACTATGTCCGGGTGAGAATATGGATCAAAATTCTACCCGTAACAAGTATAGAATCGTAGTACAACCTTTATTTTACTAGAACCATGGTAGTGTTCTTCTTTGTTCTTCCTTGTTTGATCTTTAATCTTCAAGTGTTTGTGGTGTTTATGAGTATGATGATGAAGATATGATTGTGATATGAGAGATATTTGAGTTAGAGATATTGAAATGTGTGTGAAATTCGGCTCTATTTATAGGCTAAGTTTGGGGTCGAAGTGCCATGCACAAGAAAAAATATGCGGCGCACTTAGGGTGTAAATGCGAAGAGTAATTAATTTTATTTAATTCTTCTTCATAGTTATGATAGGAAGTCCGGCGCACACGATATATTGTGCGGCGTACTTGGGGTGTAAATGCAGTCTTCATTTATTTTAGTCACTGTAAACACTAACTTTGTTCTTATTGGAGCTTCGAGATGATTCCAAGTGAACCTGCATATAATTCATGCTATTAAGTATCGAAAGTTCACGAGAAATGATAAAATATGTATATAAATAACGCCATAAAAATATGTATAATTAAGGCGTTATCAAATCCCTCCACACTTAGTTGTTGCTTGCCCTTAAGCAATTAAAAGTGAGAAAAAAAGATCATTTATCGTAATGTGGAGAAAATTTGATTTTAACTAGTGTGTACTGGTTTAGTTAACTTTTCAGGCATAGACATATTACAGAGCACCTCACAAGGGAATGGGTTTGATTTTTAATTCACTAAAGCCACTCAGATAGGGTTTATAATTGTGAAGACACTCAGATGCACAGACATAATCTAGATAGCTACCATAGGCTTGTGCAAGACACATAAACATGACTGATGGGGCGTGAGCACCAGACAATATCTCAAAGGGGCAGAACTTGATATTGATGAGGGTGAATAGCATATACTGATCTCTTATACCGAAACTTAAGCCTTAAACTTTAAACTTTTATTTTTCTCTCTTTTTCTCCTTTTTTAATTTTTTTATTATTGCGATAACTAAGGCTGGCACGGAACTTTTTCCTTTTAACTTTGATTTCTTCAGTAGAATAGCACTAAAAGGGAGTGTTGCAGATACAGGAGCTTACGGGATGTATATCACCTTATAACATATGATTTTGTCTATAAATTAATCTCACTGCGGTCTAGTAAATGATGATCAAGCATAATTTCTGGAGCTACTAAATACCCGGCCACTCAATATAATTTTCAACCAATACCTATGTTTCAGAAAAGGCGACAAAGGTTACAAATACACAGCCATAACTATGGATGGCACTTTAAGTAGCATACAAACCTAACTTAGAAGGGGACGGAGAACACTCGAACAAGCTAAAGGCATCAATTATATTAGGTACCAAAGGTGGATACCCGAATGTTTTTAAGGCTTATAAATTCTCACAATTTAGTGGACTGGTTTTGTGCTAGTTATAGTGTCTATCCGGTTGGTGAATTACCTTACCAGAGCAATTTTTATATTTAAAAGAGAAAAGCATATGTATTTTTTAGATTTTCATAAAAATTCAGTTGAAAATTTTTGGCAGGACAAATATAGAGAGATATAATTAATTTTTCCTATTTGGCTCCCCTCCACACTTAAGTTGAACATTGTCCTTAATGTGATATCTGATAAACTAGAAAATAGGAAAAATTAAGGAAAACCGGTACAGGATCCGAGGCAAAAGACATGTAAATGCGAAGAGCTATCCTTGAGATAATACTATAATTTTCCAGGCTAAACTAATAATACCTGCAAAAGTAAACTAAAAGCACACAAAATAGAAAATATATATTTGCTAATTTTTTTAGAAAATAGAAATATGAGTAAATAAGTGGAGGAGTAACTCCTCCACACTTATATAAAGCACGGGTTGCCTCCCGAGAAGCGCGTAATTTTTAAGAGAGTCGTTAGCTGGACTCCTGCTTCTGGAGTTCATTCTTTTGGAAAGAAGGGAGTGACTACTTTCCTCTTTGGTTCATTATAATCCCTCTTCTTCATGATATACATTCAGTCGATGGCCGTTAACAATGATTGTTTTTCCATATTTTCTATATAGTTCAACATATCCGGATGGATATTGATGTTTTACTACGTACGGTCCTAGCCACGAGATCTGAGTTCGGCTGTGTGCGGAATTTAATATTTTGAGTGAAAGAGCTACACTTTGTTTCCAATGTTTGAATCTTTTCTCATCTTGAGTTCTTGTCATGCCAGATTTTGGTTTCTTGTCCTGTATAGACCGAGAGTTTTTATAGGCTTGATGTCTGAATTCATCTAACCATGGCAATTGAGAACATTTGGTTTCTCACCAGCACCGAGAGATCTGGGGTTACAGTTTTTCAAGGCCTAGTAATAGCACATGTTTAAATTCAATGACAGGTGGCATTCTTCCGTATACGATCTTATATGGTGTAGGGTAACCGTTGTTTCTTGTAAGCCCAGTACAAAAGCCAACAAGCATCATCCAAGTTTTCTTGACGCAGATGTCAGGATTGGCTTTAAATAAGTTTTTTTCAACAAGAAGTATTTTTAAGAGCTCTGTTCGTGTTTCAACTGACCACTTTTTGAGGGTGGTAACGATGTAGAGAAGCGATGATAACTCCATATCTTTTAATGGTTTTTTCCATTATATTGTTGCAGAAATGAGTTCCTCTGTCGCATATGAGAGCTTTGGGCATTCCAAAACGGCAGAATAGTTTCTTCAGAAAAGTAATAACAACTTTGGCATTGTTTGTTGGTAGAGCTTTGCTTCGGCCCACTTAGATACATAGTCGACAACGACTAAGATATATTCGAATTATGTATGATTTCGGAAAGGTCGCATGAAATTAAATACCCTATAAGGTCGAAAATCTTTGGCATACTCTACAATGCTTTTTAAGGTGGCATCTCATCATGTTTTGAAATATTTCCTGTCTTTTTACATGCTTCGTAAAGGCGAACTTGAGTATGAACTTCTTTGATTATGGTTGGCCAGTAAAAACCTAAGTCTAAGACTTTTTTAGCAATTGTAATTGGTCTATAATGTCTACCGATGGGTCCGTAGTGACATTGATCTAAAATTATTAGGGTTTCTTTCTGGTCCTGAGACACATCCGTCCTGATTATACCGTCTGAACCATACTTGAAGAGGTTAGGTTTTCTTCCATAAGTAGTGTATATGAGGTCAGAGAAAATTGTTCTTGGCTTGTACATCATTCCTTTAAGGTATGAAATCACTTACCAATAATTCGCAAAGTCTGCGAACTATGGTTCTTCTCTAGTGTCTATTTTCATGAGAGTTTCTCTAGGAAAGTTATCATCGACTTCACTGTCATCACTTGTTTCATCATTTTCAATCCAAGATAAATGGTCGGAGGTAACATTTTTGGTACCTTTTCTGTCTTTAATTTCTATATCAAATTCTTATAAGAGCGGTATCCAACGAATAAGGCGTGGCTTAGCATCTTGCTTTTTGAATAGGTGCCTAAGAGCTGAGTGATCTGTGTGCAAGATCGTCTTTGATAATACCAGATAGGATTATAATTTTTCAAAAGCAAAGACTACAGCCATAAGTTCTTTTTCATTGATTGTATAGTTCTGCTGAGCTGCCTTTAGGGTTTTGCTTGCAAAGTAGATCGGGTGAAAGTTTTTATCATCTTTTTGACCTAAGATTGCTCCGACTGCGAAATCACTTGCATCACATATGAGTTTGAACGAAAGACTTCAGTTTGGGCTTACGATCACAAGGGCACATGTGAGCTTTTCTTTTAGTAATTTAAATACGTTGTGACGTTCGTCATTGAATTCAAATGGAGTATCCTTTTCGAGAAATTTGGTGAGAGGACGGGCAATCTTTGAAAAATCTTTAATGAATCTTCGGTAGAAATTGGCATGTCCTGGAAAGCTTCAAATACCTTTGATATTAGTGGGGGGGGGGGTAGAAGTTTGGAGATTACTTCGATCTTTGCTTTGTCGACTTCGAGGCCTGCTTCGGATACCTTGTGACCAAGCACAATTCCTTCTCTTACCATGAAGTGACATTTTTCCTAGTTAAGGACAAGATGTGCATCTTTGCAACGCTGAAGCATTTTATCGAGATTATCCATGCAATGATCAAAAGAGCTTCCAAAGACGAAGAAATCATCCATGAATACTTAGATGGATTCTTCGATCATGTCATGAAATATGGCCAGCATGCACCTTTGGAAAGTAGCTAGAGCATTACACAAACCAAAAGGTATTCTTTTATAAGCATATGTACCAAAAGGACATGTGAACGTTGTTTTTTCCTGGTCCATAGGATCAACTGGTATTTGAAAATATCCAAAAAAACCATCGAGGAAACATAAGTATTTATTTCCTGCGAGTCTTTCTAACATGTGGTCCATGAACGGTAAAGGGAAATGATCCTTCACAGTTGCTTCATTGAGTTTTTGATAATCAATACATACTCTCCAACCTGTAACAGTTCTTATTGGGACAAGTTTATTTTTTTCGTTAGTAACAACTGTAATACCACCTTTCTTCGGTACACAGTGAATGGGGATTACCCAAGGGCTATCATCGATTAGATAAATGACACCTGTATCGAGCAGTTTAACTATTCCTTTTTTCATAACTTCTTGCATGTTTGGGTTTAATCTTCTTTGTTTTTGAACAACTGGTTTTTTGTCTTTCAGGAGTTGAATTTTATGTTTACAGAAAGATGGACAGATTCCAGGAATGTCTGTGGTTTTTTAAGCAAAGGCTTGCTTGTGTCTTTTAAGAAGAGATACGAGTTTGTTTTTGTTTTCTTCAGAAAGCTGAGATGATATTTCTTCCAAGAATACATATTCCAAGTTATCAGGAAGAGGTTCGAGTTCAAGATCCGTAGGAGGTTCTTCAAGAGATGTTTTGATCTTGTAATCGGTATTAAAGGTGATTTTTTCGAATGGTGGTTCTTCAGTGTCGGGTTTAAATTCAGAATTTTCATCGGCATTCATCGCCATGAATTCATCGAATTCAGCAAAGAGTTTTTCTTTGAGAATGGTTCCTTTGATGGAATGGAGGATTTCACTTCCTTCGTCGAAAAGCATCGAAATTTTCTTCTAAGATTTCATCGATGACGTCAATACTAAAAAATGTATCATTATTTGAGTAAGAACGTTTCATAGCAGAATCGATATGAAAAATCATTCGTTCAGTTCCAAATCCGAGGTTGAGTTGCTTTTGTTTGACTCGAATTACCGCATCAGCAGTGTGAAGAAAAGGTCTTCCGAAGATAAGGGAACTTTACTGTCTTCTCCCATTTCGAGAATAACGAAATCAGCAAGGAAGATGAATTTACCAACTTCAACGAGCATATTTTCAGCTATTCCAACAGGATATTGGAATGATCGGTCGGCTAATCTTACCCTTATTTTAGTAGGTTTGAGAATTTTGAGAGATAATTTCGCGTATAAGAAATACGGCATGAGATTGATGCTAGCGCCAAGGTTGGATAAAGCATTGCATGAAAAAGCTTTGTTGAAGTTACATGGAATGAGAAAACATCCTGGGTCTTTAAGTTTTGGTGGAACTTTGTTTTGAAGTATGACGAAACTTTCATCGCTTAGAAAAGCGGTTGAGATTTGTTCGATTTTGTGTTTGTTATTCACTAATTCTTGGAGAAATTTGCCATAGTTAGGCATTCCGGCTAAAACATCGATAAGAGGTATGTTGATTCGAATGGTACGGATCACGTCGAGGAATTTTCCATATTGAGCTTCTATTTTCTCTTTTCTGAGGCATTGAGGATATGGAATTTTTGGTTTGTATGGTTTGGGTATCAATGTTTCTTTGACTGGTTTTGGTGTATTAGGTTTGGGTTGGGTTGTAGGTTCATCATCGCTATCAAAGTTGATAGGAGTTTCAGAATCATTTTGTTGATCATTTGGGTTAACTGGTGGGTCGTAGAATTTACCACTCCGTGTAAATACGCTATTTACATGCTCGTTTCAAGCTTGCGGTGGTTGGTAAGGTTTAGATGAACTACCTTTTGGGTTAGGTTGAGTGTTACTAGGAAGAGATTTAGAAGGTCGACCAGATTGCTTGTCAGCAAATCTGTCGAATTTAGCTTCGAGATTTTAAATTGATGCTTGATGGTTTTTGGTTGTTGTTTCGAGTTTGTTTTAGAGATCCATAAAGGTATCTTTGACAAAATAATTGGTCGAGTGTTGAGTTTTTATGAAATCGCTTAGTTGTTTTTGAAGGTCGGGTTTATCATTAGAATGAGATTGATAGTTATCTCGGTTGTAATCGTTTCTTCCGCTTGAATGCCAATTATCACGGTTGGAATCACGGTCGCTGTAATCATTGTAAAAACGAGTACGACAGAAAGTTTGCATGAATTTTGCTTCTTCTTCACGTGACATGGGTATTTCATCATTGTTATGATCAGGGTTTGGTTTTGAACGAGATTGAAAGTCTTTATACTGAGCATCTATTTTCATGGTCATGGCATCCATTCGGGCCATAATTTTGTCAGTGTCGGAACTACTGCTACCTTCAGCGGCGAAAGCAATAGTTTTCTTAAGAGAGGATTTTGTTTTTTTTTTGTTTTTAGCCTATTCGACTTGAGTAAGACTTTCGTTGAGACCATGGTAAAAGATATTTATGATATTACCTTTGGACAGATTGTGACCATGGCAGTTTCTGAGCATTTCTTTCATACGAAGCCAAGCATCGGTTAGAGATTCGTTTTCATGTTGAGAAAAGGCTCAGATTTCTTCGAGGACTCGGTCGAAAAGAGCTGGGGGAAAGAATTGGCTAATGAAAGCGGTTCAAAGTTCATCCCCCGTTTCGATAGTTCATTCGTTAAGTTTGTCCAGCCATGTTTTTGCTTCACCAGTGAGTGACAAGGGAAACATCATCAGGCAGACAGATTCATTCACGGTGTCTCTATATTTAAACATATTCCATATTCTGAGGAATTCGTGAATGTGTTTGTGAGGATCGGTTTTGGTTCTACCATCGAACTGGTTTCCTTTGACAAGAGTCAAGTGGTTACCTTTAATAGCAAATTCATTTGCGGTTTCAGGAATAGTGATTGTGAAACCGAGAGTCAGAGCGACAACACGGTCGGCCGCCCACATGGGTTCGTCATCCATGGAATTGAGGTTTTGAAGGGTGATGAGAAAGTGACGGAAGTAATTGATGTCGAGAATAGGCGGATAGACAACTCTCGGGTGTTGAGGTGGATTGTTTCTTTGTTCGAATGGAACTCTTCTATTTCGTCGACGAAGTCTTCTATTCAGAGTACGTTCAGGTTCAGGTAACGGTTCAACAAGTTCAGAGTTGGAAGCACGTGTATGCATCCAAAGGAGAATTTGTTTATGTCAGTTTGCCAGAAAACTGTACGACGATTTTTGAAATAAGGGGATGTTAAATATTATTTTAAAAGGGTGATTACAGAACAGCTTTGAGATCCCCGGAAATGGTGCCAAAAACTTTGATGTGTTTCAAAAGCTTTAAATTTATAAGACTGAGATTACCGGTTATTAGATGGAAACACACGGGTAAAAGTATAACCCACGTATGTAGTACAATCTTTTTAGGTAAGACCAGGTCGTCCACAGGGATTTGCGTAGTGTCGAATAATCAGCTGAAAAATAAACTTTAACAAACGTAAAAATGAACTGAATTCAATAATGAGAAAGATGACTACTCGGATAATTTCATATAATTCATAAGCAATGGTAATAGTTACGATCTCAAACTTGGGACTTGAATTTATAAAAAGTGTTTTCTCGTCAGAAAATGTTTTCACAAATTCACTTGTTTAACTTAAGACTTATGTTTAGTTAACCCGATCAAATGTGTCACTCAAATAATCCAGTTACTATTATATCAAATCTATTTTGTTTATCATATAACGTAAGTGGATTTCTCATCACAGACGACAAAGATCAAAGACAAATCTTTATAACTATATAGTTCACAACGGGTTTTCGACCTATACCGGTGCAAGTATATAATCAAAGTTGATAATTAAAGTTTATAAGATTGGATACGATAGGATTATAACAGAAGCTTAAGATTAACAAGATCATAATTATAACAAATGCTTATTTATTATATTATTTTCATCGAGTAGTCATGAGAGATTTAGCCTCTCATGGCTATGAAGTTCATAACAAAATTAAGTAGAATAACAAGAAACATACTATGTCCGGGTGAGAATATTTGATCTAACCTCTACACGTAACAAGTATAGAATCTTATCAACATTTTTATTTTCTTAAATATTATGATGTTCTTCTTCGTTCTTCGTGGTTTAATCTTCAATCTTCAATCTTCAACTTCAAGTGTTTTATGAAGTGGAATATGATTGAGAGGATTGGAATTATTTAAGATAGAGATGAATATGATTGAAGGAATTAAGATAGAAAAAAGTGTGTGAAATTCGTCTTAAATTTATAGGCTGAGTAGGAGTCAAAGTGTGGCGCAAAAGGATATTTGTTCGGCGTACTTTGGCTAAGTCGATGGAAAATTCATTAATGCTGCTACGATGTGCGGCGCACAAGGATATTTGTGCGGCATACTTGGTGAGTCAATGCATACTTCATTTAATTAACATTAATTCTTTGACTCGATAAGAAGTACGGCGCACAAGGGATTTGTGCGGCGTACTTATGGTCATTTTTAGCTTTAGTCCTTTTCAGGTTTGGTCCTTTCTTTCTTTATATCTTGCTCTTCAATAACTATAAACACTTGAACTTTGTTATTTTTTTGCTCGGGATGACTTCAATTGAACCTGCATATAATTCATGCTATTAAGTATCGAAAGTTCACGAGAAATGATAAAATATTTGTAAATAACGCCATCAAAAACATGTATAATTAAGGCGTTATCAGTCCGTGTTGCTTTTATTCAATTGAAAAGCTTTTGATATTTTCTTTTTCCTTAACAACAGAATCCACTTGAGTTTTTAGCAACAGTTTCATCATGTTTGGTGACTAACTTTTGACTTTCAAGAGACGTCTCACAAGACATTTTCTCTTCTTTGACGTTGTTGTTTAAGTTCAAAATCAATACTTTGAGCTTGTGATTTTTGCTAAAATCATTTTCAAGAATTTTGATTCGTTTGAGTAAATTGGCTTGGATATCTTTGGAGTCACTTAAACTTTTCTCAAGTTCAGCTTAACAACTCATTTTGAATTTCACTTGTCAAGGATACTTCCAAAAGTCGATCAATCTCATTGTGAAGAATATTTTCTTTTGGAGATTTTTATTTAACTTTCTGTTCCATTGAATCAAAAATATTTAATATTTCCTGTACTTCTTCAATGAGTTCTTCTTTAAGTTATTTCAAATTCTTTGATAATGTGGCAGAGTCATCGAAATCGGTTAATCAGTTTTATAAAACTCTCTTAAGAATTTTGACTGTCAGACATCCATCTTCGTTGTCTATCTTCTAAAAGAGTTTTATCTATCCATGTCCATAAACCGTTAATTGCTACACCCATTGTGTCAAACATTTTTATCAATTTACTCTCTTTGGCATTTTTTGAATTTGTTTAAATTCTGATATGAACTTCTTTCTGACTCAGAACCATTATTAAAAGTTTATAAGGAATGATTGAAAACGATGTTTGTTCAATAGAAAATTTCTTGTTGAGGAACAATTGTTTCTTAAGGCATTTAATTTTCCATAGTGATTTGAACCCAGAAAAACCTTCGCACAAAATAATTATGCGGCACATTTTCTGAAGAAAAAAGAATTTTGGGTCAGTTTGCCAAAAAACTGTATGGCGATTTTGATAATTTAGGTTTGCAAAACAATAATGACTTCAATAAGAATGATTTCAATCCCCGGCAGCGGCGCCAAAAACTTTAATGTGTTTCAAAAGCTTTAAATTTATAATACCTAATTATTATATGGAAACACACGGGTAAAAGTATAACCCACGTATGTAGTATAATTTTTTTAGGTAAGACCAGGTCGTTCCACGGGATTGGTAATTCTAAGTAAAGTCGGGACGTTTTACAAATGGTTTTCTTGTAGACTGTCACGATCTAAAGATAAGGGTGAATTTCAAGATATAAAAGCAATGTTTATTTGGGAGAAAATGGTAAATAAGAATAAACTTGGGAAGATAACGAGTTCATGTATTTCAGCATAATCGATTGAAGAAACGTGTAGTTTACTTAAAAGATTATCTATTTCTCATAATAAAAAATCCTTTCGGCCTTTACTTTTAATTTTGAAAAATGCTTTAAGTTTGATTCACGTTTTAGAAATAATAAATATAAACTTGCTCAACCAAGTTCATTAGACATAAGGTTGAGCATTAAACCTTTTTATTCTTGGGTTAATGATCATTTAACTAGCCAATCCTCACAAGGCTAAGATCGAGTTGTTCATAGACAAACAACTAGAAACCAAGCACGAAGTCGAAGTCTTTAGACCTATATCCAGACTAAGTGGTGATCAAATGATGATTAAAGATCCAAGTATAAAAACATCAAGTTCATATTTGTTAATTCCAAAAAATCATTAGTTTAACCAAGTTTGATCCATAATACCCTCATGTTTCCCAAATAAAAAAGATAGACTACTCCATAATCATGGAAACAAAACACATAATAAGCATATTAGATTCAACAATCATTAGTGTCAAGAAGATTAACAAGATTATACCGAATGCAAGAGAAAAAAATTAGTAATTTCACACGAATTCTTTAAGAACTTCTTTCTTATATTCAAATAGAACCCGAAAACCAACAACAATTTTGTCACAATTATTGCTAGCTTTAGAATAACTTCACTAACACTTCGATTACAACCTGGAAATTAGAGAACTTATGAAGGAGTTCACACTCCAATTCCTATAAAACTTCCTACTAAAGAGAACTACTTGGATTAAGAGATGATAGAGTGAGATGAGATGGAATGAGATGATTTTAGCCTTCAATTCATGTTCTATTTATAGTGTAGGTGAGAGCTTCAGTTGTTGGATTGAGCAAATCAAGGGTTACATAATCATTGCAATCATTATGATTTTGGAGTAACTGCATGTCGAAGTACGCCGCACAAAGGAATTTGTGCGCCGCACTTGGTCTGGGTATTAAATTGCATTGGCCCGCTTTGAAGTACGCCACACTTGATGGAAGTGCGCCGCACTTTGGCTTTTTTTCATTAAATATGCACTTCTAGATCCTTTTCTTGACGATCGTTAGTATATTTAACGGAATATCTTTATGCTTTTAGTCCTTTTCGTCATTCTTGGTCCTGAAACAATTATTATACCAACAAGCAACTAAACATGCAATATTTCATGCGTTAACATATATATTTTGCACATTTTCATGGGATATTTTATGTATATTTAGAGCGTTATCAGCAGGCTGGATGTTTACATCCATGACTATTTACTAAAACAGAATTAATGGTACGAGCTTTAAAAACAATTCCATGTTTGTTAACTTTTCATCATGATTCATGTGGCGAGTAACTATCGACCATCTAGATGGAAATTCATATGTAATCTATACCCGATGCATGAAATGTATGTACTATAACTAATATGTCAAAATCTGTTTCTGATTGATTTGCAGCTATTGATGCTGAGGGTGGATTTCTCTTTGAATGGTGGTTTGTCTTCTAGGACATTTTTATTGCTAAGACTAACGAGAAGACATTCTGAGGCACCTATAGCTTACATCGAGGTTTTTGTGATTTTTCTATTTGGTTTGTCAGCATTGAATAAACATCGTTATTTTAATTTGCATTATTCAGTTTCTGAAATAAATTCCAATGATTACATCCGTTTTTATAAGCAAAAAACCCACACTGCAATATCATAACGAAAACGACAATCACCACCAGTTCGACTTCCGCCAACCAAAAAGTACGCCCGCTAATCGTCCCGAAGCGGAGCGCAGGGCTACCTACTAGTTATGTGACAAATGAAGTAATCTTTTGACATGTGAACTCACTAATTCCCACTCTTCATGCACACCGCCAATCAAAACATGTGTCACTATCTTAAAGTTTGAAAAATAGTTACACTAATTTTTTTTGAAAGAAATAGCATTTTTCATTTAAAAACATGTTGCTTTTCCGCAGAACTCCTTTTTTCAGTGATACTCTTTTCGTCTCATAAAAAGTGTTCATCTTACTATTTATATTTGTCTTTAAAAACGTGTCAATTTTTATATCTTATATAATATAAGATTGAGTTTGGAAGCTTTAATGGGGCAGTATTAATGACTCAAAACAAAGTTTTGTATTGCTAAACTCCACTGGTGAGTTACAACACCATGAATGCACATCAGGCAAGCAATTATGGCTGCAAAGAATGCAAAAGATTAAGCAGTTACATAGCATTGAATGATGAGCTGTATAAATTACATGTGCACCTGACAATTTATCATCTATCTCTGAGTACAACTTCTCAGCCTGCACATCTCATACCTGCATCAATATGTCGACGTCTACTGCATCCAACTAGAAGGAGCTTATGTTGAACCAACTGGGGCTTGGTGTCACAGGCACTATTGTGGTCATGATATGCAGGATGTGGGATGTCAATTCTGCCACATGCTGATATCTGAGTATGAACTTCATTGTTTCTGACCAAAAGGTTTACTCCATATATTCTGATTGTCCATACAGTTTTCCAGATCATGTTTGGGTCAAATTCTAACCAACCACAATTCAAGGTAACTTGATGCATTGCACAACAAGGGGCAACATCGCTCATAATTTCTTGCAATTAAAAGAAGGGGCCATTTACTTGGTGAAGAACTTTACTGTTCAGCCCAATAAGGATGACTTCCATGTGTTGAGATTTGGTGACTTTATGCTAGAATTGACGGGGACACAGTTGTTCAGAATTCTTCTGTGAGATCTGACGGTTTCAACCGTTATCCTTTTTAGTTGGTGGAATTTGATTCCCTTGAACCTACAAACAACAAGTACTTAATTAGTAAGGTTTTATAGCATCTCATAAACCATATTATGCACCATGGTCCACAACAGTACTATAGTTGCATATAAATACACTACCTACAGATGTTGATGGGTACGTGACCAACGTTTGCAGGACTACTCACCAGAAGATCGGTTCAAAGACCCTAGATTTCTACCTGGCTAACAGCAGGTTATTAATATTTTTTTGACCAATTATGCATCCGCCTTTATGGACAACTGACATTATGTGGATTGTTTCCCAATTCTCGCCAAGGGGCAGTCAATAAGAGTGACGATGTGGGGTGGCCTCGGTGATATGTTGATTGAAAAGAGGACTCGTCATGTTGGACATTACCCAATTGTTTTAACTGTCATGTCAGTGAAGCTTTACAATAGTAAGACCCGTGGTCTCTAAAATTTGTCTACTGTTTATGACAATCATTAGTTTGTTAATGTATGTTTTATCCCTTACAGATAAGATTTATCTCTCTAGTACATCCTCAACCCTGATTGTCGATGATGAGCAGATCCCTGTGTTAAAGCGGTTGAAGACTGATGATAGGTGAGTACCACTAAATTGGTCACTCATATTGTTAAATTGTTGCCACCTTTAAAAGGTTACCATGTTTATGTATTGTAGCGGTGTGGAGTTGACTAAAGAAATGCTGCCGGCAGATAACACAACAACAAAGGCTGAAACTCTTGAAAACTTGCTGATGTGGGCACGAAATCGGAAATATGATGTAAGTCACCTGCCTTTCGATATCCCCTTATGTTTGTGCTGTTCTATCAGACCACACTAACACCACACATGTGTTTCCAGTCTTCAACCTTCCATTGTGTGGTGAAGATTGACAAGTTAAGAAAAAGAAGGGTTGGAACTACCCATCATGCAGTGGAGAAAAATGTAAGAAGGGTAACCTCGACCGCAAGGATGGCCGCTTTTAGTGCAACTCCTACAACAGTTTAGTGGATTACCTTGTTATATGGTATGTTTGTGTTCTTTTATATGCAGTGAAAATTAAAATAACAACCAATGAACCGCTTCCTATGCGCCTCCAACTTCCCACCTGCAGGTACAGGCTTGAGCTGGAAATATCCAATGATACTGCAGAGACAGTGGTTGTCATGTTTGATGAGACTGTGAGAAGTTTGGTGAAATGTTCTGCAAGCTCAATAATGGGATCCGAAGACCAGGTATATTTTTTCGGCTCTTGACAGTTTGACAAATATCTTTACTGACTTTTGCTTGCAGGACAAAGAATAACACTCGGGTTTTCCTCCCGCCTTAGCAAACATTGTAGGCATAAGCCACACTTTGGAGCTCAAGTTTCACACGAATTATAAGCACATGACCTATGAGAGCTTTACTTACTGGAAGGTTGTTTAAGACGAGAATGTAGAGGAAAGTTCCAGCTCCGGAACGGTGGCTGCTAATGCGGACCCTAAGGCCCCTGTGTTGAAAAGCTTGGCCACAACCCTATCGGTCGCTACTCCGTCAAAGCTGATCGAAGAAAAGAGATAGCGAAGATCGGAAAATACTTATTTGATTCTCTCTGACTTTTACTGAAAAACTTATTAATGAAGAATTATATTGCAACTACTCATTTGTCGTGTATGGATGGGTTATATTAGAGAGGAAGTTTAAGATTCCGATGCAGAGGAATCCTTTGTTGCAGATAGTGAGGGAAAAGGAGGAGACGTGGGCTGTTCTTCTGACATAAGGAAAAGGAAAAGGCCTGCTAAGATTAGACCCTTCACCAATGGCTTTAAATTTATTGAACACTAAAAGGCTACTCTGCATATCTTATTATTTCAGGATTGTGTTGGATGGCCAGGAATGAACATCACAAATTTTGACGCTAGGGATCAGCAATAAAGGAAGCGGCCAGGATCAACACCACAACCGAGTTTTATGTAGTTAGGGGGAAAAATAAATAGTACCCAAATGTTAGTCCATTTGTTGGGACATCCATGGTTTTGTTTAGAAATGTTAGATTTATGTATGTCATTTTGAAGTATTTAAAACGTATGCACTAATGATTGAATTCAAGCAGATCCGGAATTATCCTATGTTGACTCTAGCATTACTACAAAATCAGTCTACATGGCCACACCTTTAATAAAGCGAGGCTGCCTATTCAGAAACCGTTACAAACTCAGGCCACATGAACACACCTTTAATAAAGTGAGGCAATCTACATGATGGTACGCGAATTATTCAGTTAAAGTGAAGGCAGGTTGCATATTTAGAATCCGTTTGGCAAAACATTATGACACGTTCATGCTATAAAATATGCCTATACATTGACCATCGGCAAATTATTTACAAAAACTATAAAATAAGCAACTTAGATTCGAGAATGCCACCTATTCAAGCAACTTACATTTGAGGATGCCAAACATGAAAGGGAAACAATGCATTAACTTAAACTAAAAAACGCAGGTTGTGATGCAATGAAATGTGGTGCCAATTATATGCAGGCTGAGAGTTTAAGAAAAATGGTGTTGTAAGATTCATGGGAAATGGTGTTGCAAGATTCATGGGACTAAACACACGAGCAAACTTATAATAATTTAAAGAAAATAGATGAAGTAGTACCTTAACGCTGTTTTTTGGTGGGAACTATGAACTTAGATCTGCTTTCTCCAGACTCCATCCACTGCAATTGACCCAAAAAAATTTGCCAGTTAACACATACTACTATTCCATCTACTAATTTATAAATTCTATATATACCACGAGTAAACTTATGATAG
>BQNB010077227.1:0-30907 GCA_026074375.1 Tanacetum coccineum | reverse complement strand
CCCCATGTCCCATGTGTATTCATATCAGTGAAATCCTACAATTAGTGATCAGTAATAATCATTTAAAAAGCAATATAAAAAGTAGTACTAAATTAACAAGCATGATACAGCTAGCAACATATACGTGTAATGATGCAGACTCACTTCAATTCTTGTAGTTGCTCGAAGGTTGAAGAAGAAGGTTGCACGAAGGCGAATGTTATCCGGAACATCAGCATTGCCATTATGTTCCTCACCTGTCATGCCATGTATATGAAACGGTGAAATGAAATCCAAAGATCATATGGCTCATGAGACACACACTGTGTGTGTGCGCGTGTGCATGTGTGTTGGAGGTTCATTGTATAGAAACATACTGTAACGCCGATGAAGGTAGCGAGAGATTCCAGCTTGTGTGACTCCAAGTACTACGTCATTGATTGTCTACAAAAGATACACCAAAATTTTTCTCTTACATATTTTTTTCAATTTGAATTTTGAAGGCATAAAAGTACACACATAAAGATGACTAACTTACCACGTTCATAGCCCTTTTTACCATCTTAATGTCATCAAGGCTAACACTTTTGATGAGGAACCGCCGAGGCTTATGTTCCACACCTATTGATCCTTTCATTGGTGTTCCTGTGTCTTCTAGAAACAATGCAGTCAGCACAAACATTAGAAGAGCAATCAAAGAGTTTCAAAGAACACCAAGTCCGGACCAAATGCTAGCAACTTCAGTAGCACGCCGCTTATTAATATTCCCGGGAAGCGTAGGTAAAGCCTCCGGATCAGAAACTTTGCGTGTACAAGAAAGTAGGAGATTCATCAAAGAAATACCATCACCAAGAGAGTGATGGAAACGAAAGATACATGTGCCTTCCTTTTCCTGGGTCTTCACATCAAGGATATGAAGATCCCATAAGGGTTTCATGTTTTTCATTGGGGATATACTAAGGTTAGAGATATAATCTTCAGTGAACTTGTCAGGCGACTCCATGTGAGGATCAAGTTTAGCCATAATTACATGGTCGTCTATGTTTACATGTGTTGGAATCCATTTCATGCTCCCATTTTCCTTGTCCATCACCTGTAATAGTACAAGTTATGTGACATGAGAATAAAGAGTACATAAGGACTCTTGTTAGCAAAACAATATAAGTATTACGTAATAAAAAGGATTAATCTCTTTATGCTCTTAATATATATATATATATATATACCTACCTGGAAGCTAGAAAAACGACGATTTTTTAGGAAAGTATGAGCCAAATTGTCTTTGAAAACTTGAGGACAAATTTTTGTTTTTGAACCCATGATGCCAATGATGTAGACATTTGAACCAGGCTCATGAAACAGCCGAGCCATAGGACTTAATGGTTGCTCATTCTCCTCTTCCTTCTTAAACCCCTTATTATATGTTTCTCCCTCTTTGGTTGTTCGAATACCTCTAAGAGAATTCATGGTCCTCACGATCTTTGTTTACAAACAGATAAATCTAAATTAACATCTTTAGACATATCTCTTTATATAGGGACTAAGTTTATAAGCATGTGTTGTTAGAATAATCCTTTTAGTGTGGCCTCTTGACCATTTAAACCCTTAACTATGCTTTAATGACATAATCTACCCTAACTACAATTTGACACATATATAATGGAAATAACTGTCATAACAAAAGAATATCCCTGGGTTGGGGTCATCATTTATGTATCTTGTCACATAAGAATTCTCTCAATCAAACACCATAACTATTGCGAAATCCCTCCATCGGATTGGTGACATCACTACCGGAATTGACGAACCCTAACGTTATAACTTTATCATCCAATCCTAATTTATCATCAAGTAAGTTCTTCTTTGATGTTAATATTATGATTACATGAGATTGATCTTGGATATGTTTAATTAATTCAACATTCGGCGTCAGAGTTGTTTAAATCTCATGTTACAAACGTGATTACGGTATCGTGAATAACTGTTTAAAAGGAACGAAAATTCTGGATGTAAGTTTGGTTCATTATTAATGGCTATTTGAAATAAAGGTAAAGAAATAGAAATAGTCAAATTTCTCTTGTTTAGTAGTCTAGAGAAATTAAGGGCCCGTTTGATTTGTAAGTGGGTTTAAGATTTAGATTTGGATTTGGATTTAGATTTGGATTTGATATGAGAGAGAGAAAATATATTTTAAAATAATATATATTTATAGAAAAAGAAAAAATAAATATTTAAAAGTAATATTTTATGTTTATGTGAGAGAGACTATGGGTTTGTTTGATTCGTAGGTGGTTTATGATTAAGATTTGGATTTAGATTTAAAATTTGGTTTAGGATTGAGAGAGAAAATAATATTAAAAAATATATTTTATATTAAAATATAATTAAAAATTGTTTATATTAAAAATGAAAGGATTAAAAAAAAAATGAGTGGTAGAAAAAATCTATGGTCCCACTATTTGTCATAAACCCCTCAAGCAAGTCTATTTTTCTACATCCCCTAATATATGAGTTACTATCCTAAACCCAAGTTTTTAAAATGGAACCAAACATTTGTTTTTATGTTTACAAGTCCAAACCCTTCATAACCCCACAAACCAAACGGACCTATATTTTTTTCATGTTACTAAATGAGTGAGAAGAAAGAAAATTATGAAAGTCACTCCTACCACTAGTAATGAATCTATACCATTGACTTAAAATTTCACAAGTCAAACGTTGGCTTCCGGCAATAAATGCCCTCCTTTCATTCTACACCACCCAACCAAACGGGCCCTAACTTCACGTGTAAAATGATTTCCATCATTTCCATCCCAATAAGTAAAGAAATTTGATTTCTCCTTGTTTTTTTAGATTTGGTCAACAATCAAAGGTTGAAAAAGAAGAGGTATAAAATCATGAAGTCATGTGACTCTCACATTCTACATCACTTTTTAAAGTGTTTTTCTATCTTGTGCTTTAGAGGCACATGATAATAAGACAAAAAGTACATAAGGCCTGTAGAAAATGACATATGGGCCATGTGTATTTTTTATGTACTTTTTGCATTTCTTATCGTGCTTATGGGACACAAGATAAAAAAAATCACTTTTTAAAATATCAATAAAAACTTAACCCCAAAATTTATCCTTCTCGATCAATATATTCAGAATTGATTTTATTCTTATCAGTTTTGATAACCCATTGTGGCCATCGATCTATTATTGAGGTTATAATGATTAAACTTATCTTGTTCCAACCAAATGTTTCAATCACCACTTTTGATTGTGGATTGTTTAGAGATCCATCCATTTCGTGGGTTATATATATAAGGTGGTTTTTGAAGGGTAATTTTGATAACCAGGTAGGGGCATGTAAATTTTTATAATAATATTGTTTTTTATTACAAGTTTAGTATGTAAATTTTTAGCTTGCAGATTTTGATAACGAGATAAGGCTGGTAGTGTTCTTGTTTAGGATGTTGTAAAGTTTTGTTGAGCAATGTTTGAATCTTTCGTGGTTTAAAAATCTGATTTTTTTTTGTTATTTCTCGGTGTAATTTCTCAATGATACCAAACATAGGAGTTAAAAATGATTTCTCAATCAATTTCATTTTTCTAAACTTTATTTTCTACTTTATTTCTAATCTCTAAAATTCTCTCAATCAAACGTGAAGGGTTAATCCTTTTCTAGTCAAAAGATTGAATGATGCAATTAATTAATTTATTCTGATAGCTGGATTGGTTCTAGCCGAATACAAGGTTTCGTGAACAAATATTAATTTCTATTTGTTTACATGAATCTGTCACCAATTATTAATTTCGTGATCAAATGTTGATGTGTTATATAATACGAGATTCGTAACCCGTGCGTTGTCGTGAAGCGCGTGAGACTATTTTCGCAACGAATTGATAACGTCAATTACTATTTGTCGGTCGTTAAGGCTCACCTTACAATGAACCGATAACATCAAAGACTATTTCCGTAAATATTTTATAAATATATATATCAAAATTCAGCGTTTTTATAAAATCGTTCGCATGTCAAAAGCAATGCAATTGGCTCGTTTTGTTCGTAATTCGACGATCGTTTCAGTGACATTTCTTCCTCTCGAATGAATCGATAAATGGGCGGTTCATATCTGATAAATAAAGTATATTATATAAAAAAGTCTTAAGTAGGTGAAAGTTGAAGGTTAGTTCTGTAACTTTCACCAAAACTTGAGGGTGCGTTTTGTAAATTTTTTTATTTTTTATTTTATCGTAAGTCGTGGACATTTTTAATTTTTTAATATTGTTTTACTATTCATGTGAATAGCTTCTGTGTTTTAATATAAGTGAGGTTCGTAACCCATGCGTTGCCGCAAAGCGCGTGAGACTATTTTCGCAACGGACCGATAACGCGAATTATTATTTGTCGGTTGTTCGGGCTCACCTTACAATGAACCGATAACCCCAAAGACTGTTTTCGTAAATATTTTATATTTTATAAATATATATTAAACTTCAGCATTTTTTATAAAAGCGTCGTGTTTCGTTCGCAATTGAACGATCTTTTCAGTGACATTTTTTTCTGAATAAATCGATAGATATGCGCTCCATATTTGATAAATAAAGTTTGTTATATAAAAAAATCGTAAGTAGGTTGAAGTTCAGGGTGCGTTTTGAAAATTAGTTTTTTAATATATATATTAAACTTCAACATTTTTTATAAAATCGTACGCATGTCAGAAGCAGTGCAATATTTGGCTCGTTTTGTTCGCAATTTGACGATCTTTTCAATGACATTTTTTTCCGGATGAATCGATAGATATGTGTTCCATATTTGATAAATAAAGTTTGTTATATAAAAAATCGCAAATAGGTTAAATTCAGAGCGTGTTTTGAAAATATATAATTTTATTTATTTTTTATTTACATTGGGAGTCGTGCGTGGGTGAATTTTTTATTCCAATGGTTTGGTATTGTGCCCTGCTGTTTTATTATAGTTATATAATATTACATATGTATAATGCTTTACGCCTCTTCATATGTAGAAGAAAACACTACTATACAACTGGTCTTTAGCGACAACAATTTCTGTCGAAAATCCGTTGGTGTAACGACGGATTGTGACGGAAAAAGTTTGTCTGCGAATCCTGGTCGCTAATTGCTATCTGTTGGAATTCTGTCGGAAACACCGACAGAAACATGTGTCGGAAATTCAGTCGGTATATTTCTATCAGAAATCGGTCGGAATAATTTCCGTCGCAAAGTCGTTGGTAACTATTACTTTTGTCGGTAAAAGGTCACATTTTCGTCAGAAATAGTTTTTGAAATAAGACAAATAGTTACCCATGTTAAAGCTCACATTTATATATTCCGGTAGGCAAATAACTCAAAAGAAACCAATTAATAAAATGTTCATTTAAAATTGAACATTATCAATAAAGGAAAGTCATCATTCACATCAAAAAAGTTACATTCAATTGAAATTTTAAAATCCAAGTCAAACCATTCATTACAATGAAGACGAAATTAGAGTATCTAGACTGTAAAAAAAATACTCTAATGGTATCTGCATACTCGGGTGCATACCCTTCTGCTTCATCGTCAACAAATGGAGACAGATGCGGTGGAAGAACCCTGATTATTCAAAAAATAATATGTCAAACATTAAAACAAGATCAAACTACTAGATCAATCACGTCAATTATAAAACTTACTTTCCAACCATATAGTCCTCAGTTGGTGGTATGATTCTCGCATTTATGCAGTCAAACACCCATTGCAGTTGTATATAGTCTCTGGAAATAAACTTGTGACTTTGAGTCGGCCCAACAATCTGCACAAAATGAAAGTATAAGAATTTTTATAAATGAAAATAATTGTTCTGATAAGATACATAAACAATGGTGTCAAAATGCTACTGAATAATAGCCTTCTGTTACATCATTTATTTACCTTGTTTATTTTATCAGATATCAGAGCCCGGGTCTTACAATATACCTGATAATTAATGTCCTGGTTAGATTCCTCAAATGGAGCTCCATACCCTTCCCACGAAACCACACCACCAAAAGATGTTATTACAAAAAGCAACGAATCCCTTGGAACCTAAACAACACAACATCCACTTTATAAGAAAACAGAGAGAGCTAAAATGTGCAACTTATAACAAGACTAAAGAAGTAAAGGTCGTTAAAAACTAATCCTACCTCACGACCCAAGAAAATGTCTTGTTTTGGAAGAGGGTTTTGCAACAAGGTTCATCAATGCACCTGGTTCATTACTAGGAAGTTGGTCCTGAAGCTGAGTGAGTCTAAGCTCAGAATCTTCGTCATTTGTTCCATTTGTCCGCTCTTTAGCACCAACATATCTTGTCAAAGCGTATAAACCAATGTGAGGTTGATAATTGGCCACTACATCTTATATACCTATTATTTTGGTGTTTATGATAGGTTTATCGTTATACTGATATGCTTCCCTTTACCTATATATCCCATTAATTCCTTTAGTTTTACCTGAGCATACATTTAATTTTCAATCTATGTCAACATCTACCTAAACTTCTAATAAAGGTTACTTGTCTAGAATTGAACCCTTAACTGGCACTAACTTCTCAACAAGAAAAGATTAAGTGAAACTTACTCTTGGAGTAATGGACCTCGATCATGCGCTTCGTATTAATCCTCCCGTTGCACTTACTGCTACCAGTACAGCAGATCAGAAACGTGCTTAGGAATAATGGGAGCGATCTGGCCGTATGTCGCTCATGATCATTAAGAACTCCATATCCGTTGCCATTCGAGGAGCCATTCCTGACTCCGAGAATGCAAATGAGTACTTAAGATACATAGAGGAACAATTTAAAGGGACTTCAAAAGCCCATGCAAGTACTTTGATCCTCAAAATGTTGACTATCAAATATGACGGGGTTAGGGAGAGGGTTCAGCTAATAGGTGAGCTTGATAACTGTCTTGGTAGTACAATTGCTTATGAGAGTGCTAAGTTGTTGAGGGAATTGAATGACGTTGATATGGCCAAAGCAAGGGGTTTAATGGCTGGAATAAATCACATCCAAATCATGGTCCTGAAAAAGATTTCCTTTTTGGTTCAACTTACGTCTAAGTAATGTGATCTATTGGATTGCTATAGTGTTGTGCTCTCTTTCAAAGCTTCTGTCATCTTGGTCGTTTATAACGTTATGTTTAAGTTGTGTTGTTTTATGTTTAATCGATGTTGTCTTTAAAGGTAGTGTAATTCCATGTACGAATCCTAATGTTGTGTTATGTATAATTATGTTGTCTTATTTCAGTCCATGTACGAATCCTTCAAAAATGAATGAGAATCTAATGTTTAAAAATAATATTGTTGTTATGCATTATTAGTGTTCTTTATATTATTTATTTCATATATTTATTCTTTTAGGAATATGAAGCCAAAGTTATTATCAGAAGTAAATTGAAGTACTTTAAGTTAATAAAAGAAAATTTAGATGATAAACGAAGGAAGTTGTTTAGGACAACATGTTTTGGCCCATGGTTAGATTTAGCCTATTTTGATCATGAAGCACATATGATTGATTATATGCTAAAAACAATGTCGGGTTAATGATTATCATTATGATATGCCGTTAACATATTATGTCAATGGACGTGGTCTACATTTTGGTTGTTAGGAGTTTTCTCTTATCACGGGGTTTTGGTTTGGAGCAATTAGTTTCAGTTGCTATAGTAAAGGGGACATGAAATTTAGAGATAGGGTTTTCCCGCATAGGGTAGGTTTAACCATAACAAGCTTAGATTTACTTGGTGTTATTGAGGATGATGAGTACTTTAGCAAACTATGTGACGTAGACGTTATTCGTGTTTGTCTTTTGCTATGCTTAGAGGTTATCTTTATGGGTCGTTTGTTGGTTAACGAAGTTGATGACACACTTATGAGGCTGGTTGATAGTTTAGAATCATGGAATGCCTTTTCGTGGGGTGAGCATATATGGATGTATTTGTATGATGAAATAATGAATGTAGTTTGTAACCACAAGAGTAAGCACCGTGAAGGATTGCATAAATCGCGCAACTATGTTCCTAGGTATACACTGTCTGGTTTTGTTTGGGCATTCAAGGTTAGTTATTTAGTCATCAGTATCATATATTTTATTGGATTATTTTATAAAAACTTTATATTTTATCACTGAATTAAAGGTTTAGATTTTAGAGTCCTTTGAAAGGAACAATCATTGGTGAAATAAAGTGGTCGAAGCTATACCAAGAGGTATAGGATGGTCTAAAAAGGATCTCTTTAAAATATCGGATTATTGCACCTTATTTTGCAAGGTAATATCACCTCTGACAATTATTAAACTCATACGCATCGAAAAAATCAAATTAATGTTAAAAAAGTAACTGATAATACCTTTGTGGCATGTTGAAGGAATCGAATCTCATTTTTTTACATTAGACCTACTTTAGCCGAATACAAATCTGAATGGTGGACAAGTACCATTGATTTTCTTCAAGTGTACGTACCAAGAGCTCCTATCAGAAAACATGATCTTTTCGATGCATATCTACAAAAGGTGTCTGCTGGCCGCGAACATAACAGGTTGTGTAGACATATTAGTACGCCGATTACTAACGTTCGTAGGAGCAAGATTAGCAGTCTTAAGGATTCTGTTATTAAGGAGTTAAATTCTCGTATTTTCAAACTTGAGGCTATTATTCAGGTTATATTTTCTACACTATATTTATAAACTTTTAAAATCTAAAATAATATCATTATTATTGAGAAGTACATAAACTTTGCAGGTTCTTGGTCTAGAAAGAAATGGCGGTGTTGTTAAAAAATTAAAGTTTGGTGATGAGTTTTGTCATTTTAGCGGGGAATTTTGCGATGAGCTTAATCATGATTTCCTTGAATTGTTTGAATTGGCCATTTGTAACAGTGTAGGGACACAGTTGGATGCAGATACCGAAGAAGTGTTTGATGCGGTAAATCACACATGTTCTATTTAAGTTAAGTTTATTGTTGTTAAAACCTACATTGTTGTGACGCTATGTTTACCAGACACATGATTATCTTGTTGAAGAGGAATTTGGAAGGCAGTTGGAAGAGGAAGAAAGGTTGTTGTTAGAAGAGGACATACTGATTGAAGAGGAGAAAAAGGGTGAGACTGGAAGAGCAAAAGACGTTGATGATTGAAAAGAGGAGAGGGCACTTGAAGTTAAGAAGAGGTGGGACTAGGATTATAGGAAAAGGTAATACGTATGTATGAATTATGATCATATGAAACAAGCAATGGATGGTGAGCTCCTAAGAAGAGAACGTTATCTGTAACTGTTAAAACAGATAGTTGGTTGCAAGTATGTAGTGAGTTTAAAAAGAAAAAGGGGTCTTTTGGCTTGGTTGATACAAATATGACCGAATTCCTAAAAAATGTCAAACCTTGGGTTGAGGTATGAATGTAATTATTTTAGCCCAAAATTTGCATCATCTTTCAGAATTTGGTATGTTCCTAATATAGTTACACTTTTATTTAGGATCTTTCCTGAATTAACAGTGCCATAGACAATATTTGGATAAGCGAGGATTTGGACATTTATCTTGATAAACCCGGCCATCTTCGATGTAAGTTTCCCTGGTCTACAGAGGTCTGTGTGGATCGACGTTTTTGGGAGTCTTTAGTATGCCTAGACCCTCCTAGATAGGGATGGCTATTGGATGAAGTAAGTCAACTTTAAACGTTTATTTAACATTTCGGTAGTACTAAAACATTAACTTATGATATTGTTATTTATTCTATTTTCGTTAAAAGTACATTGATTTGTGAGTGGACTACATGGTGCATGTGCGACCAAATGATGCTAATTAGGCCATGGTTAGCAGTTATTTTGTTCAACTACTGCTTCAAACTGCAATGCCACTTTGGTATGCTAATGGAGAGAGGTATTCTATAGCATGGACCGAAACTGATAAAGTAGTGACTTGTATAAAATTTATGTTAATACTTTGTTGTAATACCTTTAGAACTAAAACTAATAATTTAAAACCATGCATGTTTTTATTCCTATTAATGAACCTGGACAACATTGGTGTCTTGCTGAATTTGATATCCTTCTTGGAGTGGTTAAATTCTATGATAGTGGTGACAGTTACGATGTGGAATGTCGTGATTGGTACATCCGTACAAGGGACTGCTTACAGGGTAGAAGTGTATACTAATATTATTATTACTTTTAGAAAAAAAATGATATTTTGTTCTGGTGTTTGACAAAGAAAATGTATAGAGTTAACTACATTTTTTGTCTTTGTGGTTTGCCGGATATAACGGTTTTGGTCCAATAGTTTAAAATGTAACGGATCCCGTCCATTTTTGGTCGACCCGTAACACTTTTGGTTCATTTTTCGTTGATTGTTAGTTTGACCAGTTAAAAGAACCTAAAATAACTAAAATACCCTCAAATAATAATATACAATAACTAAAATAACCTTTTTTTCTTCTTTATTATTATTATTAATATATTATAATTGTTGTTGTTATTATTATTATTGGTGCTTCCTTTCAACTTTAATATGTTTCATTCAACCTTGTCTTGTACGCTCATCTTCACCCACACTATCCTTTCTTTCTGCTCAATTATCCGGCCACCTATTTTCCGATACATTTACCAAGCAAATCAAATCAACTTCTAAAGTAAACATGTCTCAATTTAAATAAACTCTCTCCACAAACCAAAACCACCAACAAAACTCATAAGAAATGTACGCTTGAACGGAAGATAATATAAACTTTCTATACTACTAGTAATTACCAAGAAAGAAACAAAAGTGCTTATTTGAAAGACAAAAATGGCTGACTCCATTAAATGTCTGATTCCATGTTCTTTAGAAATTGAAGTAAATCTAGCAACAACTGTATTACTAACTTTCAAAACTGAGCATTGAACACATCCTCATCAAATCTGGCCATTGACTAGCGTGACCTTTTTTTGCCTGGCCCGTCACCGCCATCCACGACATCACCAGCATAGAAACCCCATCGCTACCAACACTAAATCCGACCAGATCCGCGACTGGTAGTGTTGTTTTTCGGTGCTTTTTTGGCTAGAAACACCACCACGAAAACCCTCGTCGCGACCGGTGATTGTGGTGTACGTTGATGGTGATTGTGGTGTACGTTGATGGTGATGGTGGCCAACAATAGTAATGGTGGCAGTGGTGTTGGCTGGGTTTGGTTATGTTTGTCAGTTTGCGTAGTGGGTGAGTGTTTGTGTGACTGAGATGAAGATGAAGAGAGTTGGGAGTAAGTGTTTGGTGGGTTTATTTATTTCTTTATTAATAATACATAATGACAAAATTACCCTCGTATTTAGCGGTCAAACTTGGTCAAGCTAACGACGTTATTAACTTTGGACTAAACTTGTTACGGGTCATCGGGTTTTGGACTAGATCCGTTACGTTTTAAACTATTGGACTAAAACCGTTATATCCGATAAACCACAAGGACTAAAAATGTAGTTAACTCAAATGTATATGATTTTGTTCAGGGACGTCTGCCAGAAGTTTTAGACCCAGTTAATGTCTTTGATAAGAAAGAAATTAATAAAAGTGCGTACCACATTACATTTGGAATTGCTGAGAACGTGTCAAAGCAGGAGGTGTGTTTAGTGACTGCGGGTGTGGGTATGTATTTTTTTGTATCGTTTGGCACACGACATATCATTGGATGTGGAGGGTCCTATACAGGCTGCCCTTGCTTATCGTGAACGGATGACTTAATTTTATTATAGTCATAAGGTTGTTTGAATTGCATCTGTAGCAATTTGTTTTGTTAACCAACATTATTATCAATTATGTGGTTTATTATTCATACAAGAAGTATTAGGTTTATATTTTAGTAACTCAGTATTGTATTCTTAATATTTTTATCGAAGTGCAAAAGTAAACATTATTCATTCTCATATCCATTAATTAGACTGGTTACATAACCTTCTATGAAAATACAAAGCAAACATCAATTATTACATGGTAACAACATTAGTTTTACATATCATCTAAGTGCATTTGGTTGAAACCTGTAGATGTGGAGGCCTATGATTGATTCATCAGCTAGTGATGATAATAATGCTGATAGTGTGACCAATCCATTTGTGCTCCATTAGGTTGGTTTTGGTCACTTGATTCAACATGAGATATTTGTTTCTTGTTCTGCAAATGATTTTGTACAAATTAACAACATTCAGTTTTATTAAACACCATATAGACACAAAATTAATATAACACTTACACTAAATTGCGATGGCAAGGCTGCATGACAAGAATCTCGATGGTGTCCCATTGTATCACACCTAGAACAACGGTTGACTTTTGGCTCCTCACCTTGTGATCTGATTCTATCTTTATATTTTGGTCTACCAGGTTATGGTTTAACCAACGCAGGTGGTAAAACTACTTGTAAGTCATGAGGAGTTTCCCACATATTTAGATCCGAAAGAGGATACACCAATTCTTGGTATGTACCTTTAAGAGTTCTTTTAGAAAACCACGCTTTTACCCATTTATTACAGTTAGTCATCCCGAGACACCTAGATATGGCACAAACATGACCACATGATAAACCTGAAAGTTGCCATTATAGACACGAGCATTCACGCTTAACCAAGTCAACAACGTGTACTTTTTTATTGTCTTTAACTTGGTAAACCTTGAACCTTTCTATACCGTGCATAATCCACGTCGCACTTTTTATCATTCTTTTGTTTACCTTTGCAGCAGCCCATCGTGATAATTCATCCACCGGCGGTTCATCTAAAACATAAACTATAATTTATGATTATTATGTAGTAGGAATAAGCTATATAGCAAAAATAAAGTAGATATAAGTATAAAAAGAAAGTACCTTCGCCGGTGTATCTACGCTCAAAATACCACCTTTATATGAGGTCTTTGTACTAGTCCATTAGCATCGTGTTTGGAACTTTTCTAACTGTCTTGGTTAAGGTATTTATTGATTCTGCGTAGTTTGATGTCATGTAGTTATATCTGTTTGACCATTTCTCATCCGTTGCAGTGCGAGCAAAACACACTGCAATTGCAAACGTCCTCATCTGCTGAAAGTAAAAGTTGCATGGACAAGAATAAATCTAGGAAGAAGGTATAAAGGTTGCCCGATTTACGTAAGTATATGCCTTGTATAAACACTATTAATTTCTAACCATTAATTCCTTGTCTAACCTCATATTCAAGGTTCCTGTTGGATCCACTCTACCTATTTGTTTGAATATTTAAATTGATGGCTAAAATTGATCCAACATGAATGTTGAACATGAGCTTAGAAAATGGGATGGCATATAGTTTATAAATGTCAAATGAGGTTTAAGTCAGTTTAATGTTATCTAACAAAACATGTAATTTTTTTCAGGATAAAGATGCAAAATGCTCTTGTTATGGTTTTCTAGATGATAAACTCCCTTCGGAATACTACAAGGAATTGCTTTACAACCTCTATGTTGAGAACAGAAGTTTGAAGCAAAGTTTAAGGAACATAGATCATTTTGAAGATTTAAAGTCTAATTCAGATTATTATGGAACAACAAAAATATTAATGGTTATGTTTTTATTATTTTGTTTCTGTGTGATTGCGAATTCCATAATGAAATAAAAGGTTGTTAGGTTAACATAATTAATATTATACAGTACACAACGTTCTTAATACCTTAATAAACATAACCTAAGATTGTAATGAGATAACACAACCAAGTTAAGAACAAACTTAAATGCTATCACACTCAGGTAACTGGAAACTGACCTTGTATTTCTAAAAGTACGCAAGCATGAGTTCACGATAAGCAAGCGCTACCTGAAGATGTTTCCCAAAAACCAATGGAAGCTTATGAGTCAATTTGTATAACAAAAGACAGACCCATACTCCACAGTCTCCATATACGTGATGTGGTCATCGTAGGACTTCAACAAGAAGTTTTACAACTCCCTAGACAGAGTACCTAATCGTTGTAGTAGTAGTATAGGTAAGACTCTGGGGTTGTTATCGTACTCTAGGGGAATAGGTTGAGAAGGCTTGATCACAATCTAACAGAATTCTAGAGGTTGAGAGAAGAGTATTTTTGGATTTTTTATATTTATAGGAAAGCAGGTAAATCTATGGTTTGAGAGGTTAGTTTGATAAACTAATAATTAATCTAATTAATAAACTAATCTACTAGTGATAACTTTATGATTATTAAATGTATTTACTTAATCATGCATTACTTAACAGATTTTTTTCTCCTAATCCTGTTGCCTTGTCACACTTGAGATGTATTGTGTAAGTATTTCCTAGGTCATGAACGAATTACATGAATCCATCGTCTATTTAATATTCCGTTAAGGCAAAGCACAAGTAAGGTAGTATGAATACTATTACAAGGCCCCTAAGAGTATATTAAATGCATGTGAAATACCTTAAGAGGGATCAACCATATAAGGGGCAAGGTAGTATGAAGACTGTTACCCAATGGTATCCTTTCTACGCACTCGTGTTTCCCTAGACGTGTCTACAGCGATACAGACAAAAGCTGATTTTCTAAGACCTAACGCGCACATTCATCAACAAGAAGCAACAGTAAAAGGATATACAATCCGAATTTCATGCAATCATAAGCAAATACAAAGGAGGGTTTAGCCTCGCATGTTATAACGGAAGCAAGAAGATAAATCAACCACATAACACATTGACATATTGAATGATTAATGATAAATAATCTTACTTGAATTAAAACATGGATCCAAGGTAGTACAATAGGGTTTTGAGGCCCCAAATACGACCTATGAAGCTGCTACAGGGACTAGGGTTCGTCTCCCTAAGTTATACAAAGTTATCCCAAAAGTTTCCTTTTGAAACCCTAAAAACGGCCTTATATTTATAAAGATATCGACGCGACGGCGTCGCTTTATGCTCCTGACGCCGTCACCACGTAAATGGTTCTAGATCCACTTTAAGTCGGCTACGTCATAACGTCGTCGCCAAATCTTTGACGCCGTCACCAAATCTCCTGACGCCGTTTCCATGATCTGAGAACATAATTCTTGGTGAATCTTGGTGTAAGTCCGCAATCTCGTCCGTTTCTTCTCCAAATGAGCCCAAGTCACGTGTATTTTCTTCAAATGTCATCCAAGTGCTAAAAACCTAAAAACAAATGATTAAGCACATAATCTGGGCATATTTGCATGATTTAAGGGGTTAAATAACCCCTAAATAGTGTATAAAATGACACCTCATCAAATACCCCTACACTTGGGATTTGCTTGTCCTCAAGCAAATGAGATTTTCTACCTAGACAATAGCAATATGAGGGTCATTTAACCTACTCTTTAAACGTATTTTATAACACAACCTTCTAGACCTCGTAATTAAAGGCACGAAAAGTATATACTAGCACCTCACATAAATGTTTGAGGATTCTCTCTTTCACTCGGGTGTATGATAAATTATAACATAATGGGGAAACAAAAAATCAACACTCATTACTTGTCATAGCATATAACTTACCACAGGCTTGGTAAAGGATCAAACCTCCACCGCTAGCCGCAAGTATTATTCATTACTATTTAAGAGGTCTTTTAAAGGGTTGTGGGGTGTAGGTGTAAGATAACATATATGGAAACGGAAACGGATGGGATACATTTGGGTGGCTTTAGGTGAATTTGGAGTAGAAGGGTTAGCTAATTATTTATACGAATACACGCTGGTTTGGTTGCTAAGCCAAGACTCGGACGAAGATATACAAACTCTACACAACTCTACATCAATCTCTTTCTTTTTCTTTTCTTGACTCTAATATAAACATAAACATAAGCAAATGGCAGCCCGTACATTTTTTTTACTTTTTTTTATATACAATTTTTTTGTACACTTTTGCTCTGCCATTGTTTAAACATATAATACATCATGGCTGTTTATAGGCACACCCCTACACTTGAACTTTTACATACTTAATTATTTACAATCTAACTAATGACCCGATTTGAGGTGGATCAAAATAACATGGAGATCATCTAACAAACATATGGGGGTATTGATTTAACTTTTCTTCCCCATTTTGCCGTGAAATTAATGCTACCATGAATCCCAATCGTCCTAAAATTGTATTTACAAGGATAAGGACTTAGCAACCGTGTACTAAAATAATTAACTTGGGTTAATACAATAATGTACTAAAAGTGAGTACATACAAGGTAGGCTAAGGCGATTTGGTTGTAATGATTGGTTTAAGGGTTTACAATGTTCTTCATTAATAATCTAGAATACACCAGAAAATTACAAGAACCGTGAAAAATGATAGGCTCGGAGGGTTGTAATAGGGGTATCCTGCACTAATAATGAGTGCATGACAATGGTGTGGGATAATTATATGATCGATGTGACCATCATAACAATTACATGTTTAAAACATGGGTTAATCCTAGTGCCTCTTATCTAGCAAATCCTAATACTCACTATGCGGTCTCGGGTTGCATCACAAGAACAAGTTCTAGAATTTAATATACTATCGGTACACTCATATAATTTAATAGTGATACCAATGCTCCAGAAAAGGCGACAAAACCACATATACACATCCGTAATGACGGAATAGACACACATGATTGCTTACTCCTTAACTCGATAAAGCTAAAGGTATAAACTATCTTGGGTACAAATTAATTAACTTTACTTGGTTAAAACAATAAATTAACTAGGTGAGTAACATATACGGTAGGCAAAGGCGATTGTGTAACGAATTGGTTTAAGGTTGACATGCTCTTCATTAATAGAGTCCCGACTTTAACAAAAAATTACGAGAACCGTGAAAAAAGATAGGCTCGAGGGGGTGTACTAAGGTAGCTGCACTAAAACTGAGTGCATGGCAAGGTGTAGATAGTTTATATAGTCAGGTGACCAACATAACATTTACAGGTTTAAAACATGGGTTAATCCAGTGTCCCCTCATATCTAGCAATCCAATACTTACTAACTACACCGTGGTCCCCCCCCCACGGATGCGTCACAAAAACAAGTTTCTAGAATTTAATAAGCGTACCCGTAACTCATATAAATTTAAATACCCGATACAATGCTCCAAGAAAAGGCGACCTTGACCATAACGTACACATCCGTAATACAGGAAAATAGACACAATAGACTGCATTCAATTCCTTAACTCGATAAAGCTAAAGGTATAAACTATCTTGGGTATCAATAATGGATACCCGAATTCCTATAGATCTAAAGGCGAACCTCACATTTTTGGGATGGAATTCTGAGGGTTTTTGTGCTAGTCATATAAATTCCTATCCATGAGACGCTATTAATACTTGGTTTTCGTCGGTATGTGTCATAAAAAAATTTAAATTTTGGTTAAAATTACCTTTTATGTTATGTTTCGATATATTACCCATCATTTCAAGGACAAAGCAAATGGCAAATGAAAGAATAGTTTCTAAGGCTTATTTCCTCCTACACTTAAGTTGAACATTGTCCCCACTGTTCTATAGAAGTACCCGTAAAAACGAGTAAAGGGAAAAGAAAACAAGTAAAAGAAACTAGTACTCCCTTGGTTTGCTCAATAATGGAGAAGAAACATGCGATAACTGGTTAAATCGTCCTCCAAGAATCGTCTAATGAAACTTCCTAAGAACTTCTAAGCTTCTTCTCATCAAATATAACCTGTAATCAAAGACAAAGACAACTACACCAAGCGTAAAATCGGCGGGATAGATAACTATATAACAAGAATTTAGGGTTTCAACTCTATGAAAGCAGTAAAGATAGGATGAGAGTAAGGATATAATTATAGGTTTTCTGCAGGTTTACAAAATAATTACAAATTTTAAATATTGCACATTTGTTTTTCAGAAATACTAGAAATTTTTTTGAATTTTTACATAGCTGGAGACGTGACGTCGTCGTGTGTTAATCCCAACGCGGTCTCTAGCGTCTGTGAAAATTTCTTCTTCATTTTTAATGAGAAATTTCCTGCATGCAATTTTATAAGTCAAATATGAAGAAAGTACTATATAAAAACCTGGAATTAGTCATTACAATCATATGACTCGAAACTGACGCGGATTCATCTAAATAATTTATTTTAAATGTTTGAATTGGGTTCTTAAAAACCAGATATATTCCCCTACACTTATTTTGTTGCGAAATACCTTTGATTGCAAATAAGATGAAGTTATAAACAAAATAAAGCATGATTACAAAATAATGATTTCAAACATAAAAGAATAAATGAAAATAATTAAAACACAAGACACTCCTAATATGCATTTAATTAAATGAATTGGGTTGCCTCCCAATAAACGTTTGTTTTTGTTCGAGTCACGAGCCTGACTCTACCTTTATTTAACAGATAAAGGGGAGGGTTCCCCTACACTTGAGTTCAAGTGCGGGTGATAGTAACGGTACACACCATTATTGTGAGAAGGGGTCACTACTGAAAAATTGATTGTTGAATAATATGCTCCAAATGGCGTGTTTCTTTAATCCTAACCTTCTCTACTTCTTTTGGCCTAACTGGTGAGTTAAGTCTTCTTCTTAGAAAGAAACTTTATTAGATTCTAATTCCAAATCATCTTTTATCATCTTCAATTTTGAAAAATCAACACCTAGGGATCCACTTTGTCTTAATAAACCCGGTTTAAATCCATAATGTTTCTTGGGGTCGCCAATGCATGGGTGATAATAACAATACGTATCCTTAGGGTGAAAAGATGCCACGTGACGTGAAGGCGGTGTATGAATGATCAAATGGTCTACTTCCTTTATCCTAAAACTATCCGGACTAGGTGGTTTGATGGGTGGTTCAGGGCATCTTTCGTTTCCTAGATTTGCATCTAAGGATGGAAAATTAGGTAAGGGTTGTGGTTGAGGCTCCGGTTCATCAGAAATAGAAACTTCCCTAGAACAAAGAGGAATGTCATGATTACAAGTATTCAAGCCTAAATCCTCAAATTGTGTTTCTTCTAAAGGTTCTACCTTAATTGGGGTTCCTAAAGTCTCTTCTACTTCTTTCGGGTAAGTCACGGGCGGTGTGTATACCTCAAATGATGGAAGGACTTGTGGGGTACTTTGTGGGCTTGGATTATCTACCTTATCCTCCATCATATCTAGATCACCTATAGGCCATCATATGCATCCAACCATGACATGCACTTAGGTATCTTAACTATAACCACCTCATTCCCAACTAAGTGATCCTTTAAATTTGTTATTGTTTGGTCAGAAATAGTGCTAGTTGGGTTTTTCCATTGTCTATCGCATTGGGCATAATCCTCAATGGTTTCCCATACTTCTTCAGCACTTAATCCCTTAAGGTTCCCGCATGCCGCATGGTTAATGTCTATTTGGGTATACCTATCGATATAATTAAAAAATATTTGAATTTAGGACCATAGGCTGAGGCCATGATGCAGGACTTTTTGGATTAAGTCCTTTTAGCGAGTTCATGCATCGTACAGAGATTCATCTTGATATTGTTGGAACATCAAGGTATATCTTTAGAATAGGAAGGTTGTGTTTCGTGGTGGGTTTTGAAAGAGTGAGGTAAGTGGTCTTTCATACATCATGATGGTGAATGAAAGAGTTACAAACAAAAGGCACAAAGAAAAGATAGACTACAAGAAAGCTAACATACTGAATTAAAATCTCACTTGAAAGGATTCAAGCGAGTAGAACTAAGTTAAACTATGATCGAAACCTACTATTCCCCACGCAACGGCGCCAAAAACTTGATGCGGTCGTCGTAGGACTTCAACAAGAATTTTTACAACTCCCTAGGCAGAGTACCTAATCGTTGTAGTAGTATAGGTAAGACTCGGGGGGTTGTTATCGTTCTCTAGGGGAATAGGCTGGGAAGGCTTGAGCACAATCTAACCGAATTCTAAGGGTTGAGAGAAGAGTGTTTTTATATTTTTTATATTTATAGGAAAGTAGGTAAATATATGGTTTAAGAGGTTGGTTACATAAACTAATAATTAATCTAATTAATAAACTAATCTACTAGTGATAACTTTATGATAATCAAATGTATTTACTTAATCATGCATTACTTATAAGATTATTTCTCTTAAACCTGTTGCCTTGTCACACTTGAGATATAATGTGTAAGTATTTCCAAGGTCATGAACGAATTACATGAATCCGTCGTCTATTAATATTTCATTAAGGTAAAGCACAAGTAAGGTAGTATGAAGACTATTACAAGGCCCCTAAGAGTATATTAAATGCATGTGAAATACCTTAAGAGGGATCAACCATATAAGGGGCATGGTAGTATGGAGACTGTTACCCAATGGTATCCTTTCTATGCACACGCGTTTCCCTAGACGTGTCTACAGCGATACAGACAAAAGCTAATTTTCTAAGAACTAACGCGCACATTCATCAACAAGAAGCAACAGTAAAAGGATCTACAATCCGACTTTTATGCAATCATAAGCAAATACAAAGGAGGGTTTAGCCTCACATGTTATAAAGGAAGCAAGAAGATAAATCAATCAGACAACACATAGACATATTGAATTATTAATGATAAATAATCTTACTTGAATTAAAACATGGATCCAAGGTAGTACAATAGGGTTTTGAGGCCCTAAATATAACCTATGAAGCTACTACAAGGACTAGGGTTCATCTCCTTAAGTTATACAAAGTTATCCCAAAAGTTACCTCTTGAAACCCTAAAAACGGCCTTATATTTATAAAGATATCGGCGCGACGGCGTCGCTTTATGTTCCTGATGCCGTCGCCACGTAGATGGTTCAAGATCCACTTTAAGTCGGCTACATCATGACGTCGTCATCAAATCTCTAACGCCGTCACCAAATAGATCATAACGGCATCGCTTAGTGCTCCTGACGCCGTCTCCATGCTCTGAACATAATTCTTGGTGAATCTTGGTGTAAGTCCGTAATCTCATCCGTTTCTTCTCCAATTGAGCACAAGTCACGTGTATTTCCTCCAAATGTCATCCAAGTGCTAAAAACCTGAAAACAAACGATTAAGCACATAATCTGGGCATATTTGCATGATTTAAAGGGTTAAACGACCTTGAAATAGTGTATAAAATGACACCTCATCAATACGGCACCTTGATATGAGACTTTTTCTTCAAACTATTATGTGATCTTATACTCCCCAACTAATAACCCTTTGCTCTTTAACGCTCCAATTTTATTCAGGAACAACGGTAACTGTTTTGACATTGTTTCCCTCATATCTAACCACCACTTTCTATTCTCAACTATTGGGGCATATTTGTGTCTTTTTTGTGGGGTCATTGAATCATAAATGATTATTACACATGTACGGATATACAGCTCTGCGAGAGCCCAATGCATTTCGGGTTCATTCAAAGGGAAATATACCTATATAGAAAAATAAAATAAACTTAAGCCTAAAAACACTATTAATGCCAAGCTTGTTTGTCATTGGGTGGGTATGTTTGATTCACTAACCTTGTCTACATCAGTCCATGTCACACAACCTCTTTTCGCATTTGTAATGTAAATGGGCATACCATCGCCAAGTATGGCTGGACAGAAATGTGGGCCTTCTATTGCCCAATCTCCATCCGGTGTTCTAAACCGCCACAACAACTCCACCCAAATCTTAAGATGCTGTTAATAATAAAAATTAGGATGTTACTGGTTTTCTACATGTTTTTATAATCAAATAAAGTAGAAAAATAGAGATCGCACAGTGTCGATCAACCACCCTCTTTTTTTCCTCCAAACCCAGAAAAGCTAACCAGAATTGATCATCAACAACAATGCCATATGGATCCCAAAGTAATTTGAACAGTTGGGTAGGCTCGCCATTTTTTTCTTCTTTAACAACGTTTTAATATAACAAGGCACATTTACTTTGTAAAGGTTACACTTTTGTGACGCCTTAGATCCTGATAAAGGTAAATTTATGTAAGCATTTATTTGGCAGACACAAACGTAAACATACATCATAATATACCTCTAAAAAAGGTGAGATTGATTCACCAGAGTACTTTGTTGATTCTAATTTTTACTGCTCTTCAACATCAACCTCGGACTCATCAGGGAATTCTATTGATTCCAAAAGTTGACTTGTAATTGTTCGCCTTTTTTTAGGAGGTGGTGTTGTTGATTGTTGCTGCTCATATGGTGATTAGAGAGCCAGACCGGGTTTCCTCTTCCTTCCAACAACACGAAAACCATTTTTCAACGATGATGTATCATTAACTTTCACAACGTTTTCTTTGGACATATTCTTAACTTGATACTGTAAAACACATAATAACATTGCCAAGAATACAAGTTTTTATTTTATTCATAGTGTTGGTAAGAAAAACACTTACCAATTCAGAACTATGCGATTCAATGATAACAGTCATGTTTTCTGTATCCATTACATTTGCGATACACTGATCAAGATTCCCTTTTTTATTCTACAAGCCAAGTTTATTGGATACAATCATGTTAGTTACAATGGATTAAATACATAAATATTTGTAAAACAAAATACAAGATTGAAAATAACATATTCATTTTACCTTCGAGGTACTATCAACAACTCTAGTTTTGATAACTGGGCTAGTTTCGGTAAGTTGTGTCTTTTCTTCTACCGCAACATCCATTTTGTTACACATTGGTTTATGATCTTGTTGATGAAGAGTTACCTTGATCTTCCCATTAGAAGTATATTCTTCAGAACCAATCGACATATCATCTAAACAATACTTTCCATCTACATTATCAACATCCATGGTGTGTTCCATCTCAACATTATCCTATACAAAATTGAATGTGATCACAAGGAACGAGTATCCAAGTTGACACAAAAAATGTATCTAGTACAAGTGTATAAAGGTAGTGAGATACAATTGTTGTGTGTAGGCTAATTGAACATCATTTCCTTGTTATCGAAGTCTATCCCCGTTCACCACGTAAAAACCTAAGAGACTATTTTAAGCACATGAACACAATTGTAGTTTAACACCAATTTGAATTGTACAGTTTAAGTAAACTTACTTTTACTGTAGCATCAAAATGTGGTTCATCCACATTCGTGATTTTTGAAGGTTTGCCACTTACCTTTAATCGTGGACAATAAGTGCATCTTCGACCTTAAGCTCACTTTAGCATCAAATATCTCGGGTGGATTTGCCATTTTGATGCGAAGAACTTGAATAGATCAATACGATTTTTTATTTTGGTTAGGGTTAGGGTTAGGTTAACAGTTTAATTTTGGAGTTGATCAGTTCAGTACTGTGGGTTACCGAAGAACAATGGGCTAATAATTTTGATGAGTTTATTTTTTTTGAATAAATTGTACAAGTCGCATAAAACTTAAGGTTTAATCAAATGTACTTTTTTTTACTTTTAAAATGGTACAAGTGGCATAAAAATACTTATAAAGTTGCATAACTTTAAAAAGGAAAAACTTTTAGTAAAAAAGTCTAATCAAATGTATTTTTTTACTATTTATATGGTACAAGTCGCATAAAAAATTTGTTCAGGTTGCATAATTAATTTTTTTTTTTTAAAGTACAAGTCGCATAAAGGTAATATCGAAGTCGCATAGAAAGTACACTGACAAAGTCTTACACAAATGTACTTTGCATCTTACACAAAAGTACACCAAATCATTGGGGGATAGGAGTATATGGTAATTATTTCAAAAGTTGCATAAGTCGCATAATTCGCATAAGTCGCATGGGGCATTTTAGGAAGACTCAAAATTTCTGAGGCATTTTGGCAAAGTCACTTGATTTTTGGGAATTATCTCATCATTTAAATACAACTGTTTTTCATATACAAAAGCTTTTGTAAAGCTTGTTAGCATTAGAGTCACCATTTGTAAATGACTTTTTAGTATTCAAACATTAATGAAAATAAATGCAAAAAGTCCTTTGTAGATTGAGCATTGTAGATGCTTTAACAATTCACAAAACAGACATGCAAGTAAAAATTTGAAATTTAGCATTTGATGTTTTTTATGTATTATGCCAATAATAGGTTTATAACTTTTTGTAAATTCATATATGAAAATATTATCCTATCCTTGATACATAAGGAGCATGTTAGGGAAATTAGTTGGAGCCGGTATGTATTTTTAAACAAGTAAAATAGATTCTTGTAGTTTGTGGAAACTTACTTTCAACCTTGAGCACTCGTTAGCTCTTGTAAAATTTTCCAAAATATTTATGTTCTTTATAAACATAGCTTTTTGGTGTACATCTATGTTGAATATGGCTTTAGTAAATATGAATTGTTTCATTGGTAACCAAAAATAGAATGAGAAAAAGTTAAGAGCCACCGACTTCCATGCATAGTTCATAATATTTTACAACACTCCTCTTTGGATATTCATCGTTTATTATACGATATAGGCTGCCTCATTAAAAACCTTATCAAGAAAAAACCCAATGAGATAAAAACTTGATGAAGAAAAAAAGTGTAGTGCGCATAATGCTACTCCTCAATTTAATGTATATATTTCAAGCATCGTATGTCAATCTTCTAAACGGGTTGCTCGAATACTTTTGCCGGCAACAACTTTGTATTGAAGTTCACCAAATTGTTGATGTTAAAAATAAGTCATGCAATGATTTGTTATTTTTGCCCAATCATTTCATTGAGCGCACATTTCAATTAATATCCAAATGTGCACTTCATGTTTCAATATTTTTAGTATTTTAAAGATACTATGTCTTTTTATGTTGCCCAATCATTTCATTGAGCGCACATTTAGATATTAATTGATTTATGATCCTCATCATGCATAATAGCAAGTAAAATATTATATGTAGACAAATTTATCGACGTCGTTTTGTTTTCGATTTTATATAATTCAAGACAAGATAGAATTTAGTGAGATCTCATTAGCTATCTGAGGTTCTTTGGAACCTTCATGTCTAGTGTCTCTTTATGAGACTATCATGGGGTCTTTTATACCTAAAACAACCATTTTGTTTTCATGCTCCATATTTTTCGCCGAGGATTTTATTTGGAATCGATTAGTCTACCATGCTTGAGGCATGTCATAATTAAATAGTGTCTTTGAGGGGCAACGTATAATCAGAGCATGAGTAGCTGAAATTTTGTTTTTGGCCAATGTTTATGTATGGCTATTTGATTATCCATTAAATAATAAATTCATAAAATTTCTTTCGAGGATTAACAGAATATGATAATTCATTCTGAATTTGCAGCTACTTCTCTCCTCCTGAAGGAATTATCCTTCTTTTATATCCCGTATATATGTATTTAGGTGGAGTAATTTGCACAAGAAAAAACTGAAATGGGATATGTTTGGTTTATAACCAAGACCAATTATAAAAGGAAGGATTTATAATAACATATTGGCATGGTGCTAACTTTTTTGTTGAGTATATTATAATATGGCCCCAAACAACAACAAAAAAGTTTCTCTCAATATCATTGAAAATTTAGAAGTTATTCATCGGATATTCATGTTGAAATACTTACTCTGGAATGTTAGGCTCGTTTTGAGCTATTAATCATGCAAACATGAGGTTGCGATTTGATGACCATTTAGACGATGCATCGTTTTTAAACTCTAAATGGTTCATACAATGGATTTGTATGCCTACAATTTGTTTTCCTTCCAGAAAATTGAAGGATTGAGTCCTCATTCTAGTTGATAGATTAATAATCAACTTCTTTTGAGAGATAACAATATTAGATTGAATAATCTTATTCTTATATAGTTTTCGCATCGTTAATGACTCGGGATGGTGTAACCGGTCATGCCATAAATATAATAATTATTGCTCATAAACTTATGTTATGGTTAGTGATTATCTTATACTAATATATGTATAAAATGCATGTCGAGGAAGATACAAAAGAATATAATGCATCCTTAAATTTTGAACTTCGTTCCCCATGACAATTTTTGTATTTTTACGAAGCAAAATGTGTTAGCATAAATTCTTACTTCTATGAATATAGTGTGTAATATCTTTGACACACTTGTACTTTGCATACATCACATTGTATTTTTGCATAAATAGCATTTTTGTTTGCTCATTTCTTATTTTATTTTGCCACTACTAGTGGTTTGTCATTGTTATACTACCTCGACCATATCCTTTACCATGATAAACGATCTTTAAATATTTATCATTACATTATCACATTCACATGAGGGAATGATGATTTCATATTGATCATTTTATGTTGATCTACTCATCTTTAATCTTGCAAGTTGAGGTTGCCAACCAGTTTCTTTGAATTAACACAACAATAATTAGATTCACCGCGTCCATAATCATGATATCTACATGATCATTGAGTTACATTCAGTTGAGTGAATGGAGCAAATCTAGTAAACGAGTGTATCGTGTTTATTCAAACATACCTATTGCTTAGTTAAGAAAAAAAACTTATATCAAAGCATCATTCTCGATATATGAGCATATTCGAGGCATTAACTATCTCCTCTCATATTTTGTTTTTATCACTTAGATGTAACAATCAATATTGCGAAAATGAGCTCGCATGTACAAGAATTTTTTGCTTTTGATGGTCAAATCTTTCTTTTAGATTTTGACATACATTTAACGGATCTTTCACCGTTAGATATTCTCTTTTAATTCAGATCTAACACAGAAACTGTGAGACCGAACGGTGCATTCAATTATGCTTTTTTTTCATGCAACTTGAGGTGCATTCAATCACATCGAGCTTTGGGGATAATTACTTGCTTTTGTGTGGTAATCTACCATTTAGATCTTACCATAATTTAACGAATTTTTCATCGTTAAGTTTTCCCTTTTGAGGTCATCATGAAAAAGAAGATGGAGGAATACCACTATTGTGACACACTCTTGTAAAAAGACTTTATTTTGAGCTTTGATTATCCTAAAAGTTAGATGGAACTCGACATCAAGAGTCCAAGGGAGATGGTCTTTTCCAGAAATATCAAGAACAACAAAATCGATATTTGAAAGCTTTGAATTTGACATTTTAACTACATAAAAATGACGTGCATCATTTAGTAAAGATTGCATGTATATAAAAAAAATACATACTCCCTCCGTCCCATATTAAGTGTCCATTTTTGACTTTTAAAAGTCTTTTTTCTTCAACTTTGACCTTAATTATTTCTTCTTATGTTATATGATACTCAATGCAAAATATATTGATGGATAGAGTTTAGAATGTATTTTTCATTGGTATAATTTTCAGTAAGCATTATGTAACATAAAAAAAAAATATTTACGGTCAAAGTTTATGGAAAAAGAATTCAAAAAGTCAAAAATGGACACTTAATATGGGACGGAGGGAGAACAATATAACCAAAAAAAACTTAGCAAACATAATATTTCTATTCCTTTTTTTTCGTATTTGCGTAGATACTATAATGGCCATGTTTTCAATGCATAACAATTAATGGACGATAAGCACTTAAAATGTCTAATAAGCAATTAAAAGAACATCTATTTTTTTGATGTTAATGTAGATTGAGACTCGCAGTGAGCAAGAAAATAGCATATAGAGTTATAGACACAACATATGTTAAGCAATTAAGGGCTTAAGGCCAAGATGATCAACCCAACAGGCTAACGGCTTATGTAATATTTGAGCCTTATAAATGTTTACCATTACTTAGCCCAGTTTAAAAATTAATGCAGCTTCTACTTTACTCTATGAAAAGGTTAACGAAAATTTGAAGAACTGTTATGCTAGTAATGGTTACTACACATGTGATCAATCGAATAAAACTGTCATTTTAGCGTTAATTTAACTTTTTATCTTTGAGGCAAACATGCTCACGTTACACAATGAAAGCATAAACTGTAACATAAAAGAAATTTCCAACTAACAATGATAAAACTTGAAGTTCTATAAATACATAACACGGAATTGTGTTATTTGATTCTTTTGTGAGAATCATGATTGAACATTAAAACAATAACTTGAGGTTATTGTATTTTGATTATGTTCATCGTAGTAGAACTTGAGGTTCTATAGTAAATAAGCGTAATCATAACATGAGGTTATGATACATTTTGATTTTTTTTAAAGAATCATGGTAGAACTTGAGGTTCATACTCTTTTTTCTAAAACATAACGTGAGGTTATGATATTGTAATTCTCTTGAGGAAATCATAATTGAACTTGAGGTTTTTTTAAAAGATAAACAATAACTTGAGGTTATTGTATTTTAATTCTATTCATTATAATAAAACTTAGAGGTTTTATTATTAATAAATATAATCATCACATGAGGTATGATATCTTTTAATTCTTATAGATCTTGAGGATCTTATATAAAAAAATAAGATAATGTTGTATTATTTGATTTTTTTTTTATGTAATCACAATAGAACATTTTTGTGTTCTTGTAAATTAAAAAACACGTTTATTTTTAAAGAAGGAAGAAAAAAAACTCAAGAATCATAATTTATAATATCAAATCCGAAAATAGCATCGTAATACTACAAACACAATGAATCAATTAAAAATTCATCATCTCTTGGTTAATTTTAACGAGGTTTGTTACTCGCGCGTTGCCGCGGAGTGCGCGAGATAATTTTTGTAACAGATCAATAACACCAAGTATTATTTGTCAGTCGTTGAGACTCACATTTCAACGAACCGATAACCTCAAATACTATTTCCGTAAATATTTTAAAATATATATTAAACTTCGACATTTTTTATAAAATCGTACACATGTCAGAAGCATAGCAATATTGGGCTCGTTTTGTTCGCAATTCGAAGATCTTTTCAGTGACATTTTTTTTCGAATAAATCGATAGATACGTGTTCTATATTTGATGAATAAAGTTTATTATATAAAAAAGTTGTAAATAGGTTAAAGTTGAAGGTATATTTTGTAATTTATAGTATATTTGAGAGTGTATTTTGAAAAATAATTAATTTTTTACTCATTTTTGTTTACATGTGCGTCTTGAAAAGTTTTTATTCTTTTTGTTACACTCACGAAATTTTGATTATTTAATTGTAGAAATTCCTGTCAGCTACTGTACATGTTAATTTTTTATTCAACTGGCTCAATTCCCAATTTCTAGGGTTTAATATAAAGTTATAATAAAGTCATATCATACGTATAACAAAACACACATAACCGTAGATGATATAAACCAACAGAAAAGTTAATATCCCAATTTCAAATACTTGCCCAATAACAAATTAGTTCATTGGAACAAAATGAAACTAACGAAAAACAAAGCAATCATGATATTTATAGGAAACAGAAAAAGATTAACAAGATGAGTCGGTACATGACAACCATACATATGTTTTGTTGTATATTTCTTGAAGATATTGAGAAATATAATAACATGATGCAAATAGTCAATATTATACCTTATATATTAACCATGAAGATTGTCATCCCGAAGTTGTCTTAAATGTATTTAATGCAAGCCCGAACCGAGTTAATTAAAATTATTATTTTACCCGCCTCAACCCGACCAGCTAAACTACCACGTGTTATCTTCTTTTCCTCCTTCGTGATTACGTGTCACACGAATCCACCTCTCTCTCAAACTTATCTCTCCCTTACAACCTATTGTAACTGTGTGTTCAAATCCACCGCCTCCATCACACACAGTAAATTCGATCACAGACAAAACACACATATAAACTTTGAAGATTCATGATTACACAACCAGATATCATCCCCAAATCCCCATAGTTCTGTCAGTTTATTATTAAAGATGGAGAAGATTATTGTTGTAGAAGAAAACGACAAAATTGCATGTGTTGGGTTAACCTTAAATCGTTTTGTAAGTTTATCAAGCATGATTACATTCTCTTAGATATTTCATGTTTTAGGATTTTTGTAGGATTTTATTTTTTTTGCAAGTGTATAATTTTGTTGAAATTTATGAATTTATATTGCTGGGTTTTGTAGTTAAGAGCTGAAGTGAATTCTGTTTGGCAAATGTTGATATTGTTTCGGCTTCTGGCTTATTTGGTTTTGGGTTTATGCTTCATAAGCTCACTTTTTATGGCTTATTTTGAAACTTTTCGGCTTATATAAGTTTGTTATGTCATAAGTGCTTATATAAGCCGCAAAGTTTTAAAATAAGTCATAGAAAAGTGACCTGATGAAACATAAGCTCAAAACCAAATAAGCCATAAGGCAGCTATATAAGCCGAAACAAACACCCCTGTCATAAATCTGCTTATAGCATTATAGCTAAGTTAAAATTGTTAATTGCACTTTGGTGACTTCAAAGATTATTAGAAATTGGTTTCATAGATTGACTATGAATATCATACGGAACTCAGTTTGAGGGGTTACCTGTTTATTGAGATCATCACTTGTTGATTCGATCTCTAAACGAGTGTGTTAGGCGAACCCTTAACTTGGGACTATAGGGCTTTTTCGTTTTTAGGTCTCAGTTTTGTCTTTTTTCCTTTGATTGCCTCCGTTTCCGTTTCCACCTTTTCTCAATCCCTAGAAATTTATTACCTTAAATTCTATCTTTGGTTTGACGGTTGGTCTTCTTTGCCATAATTAGGGTTTGGTTTCTGGTCGTTTTCTACAAATTCATTTTTTCAATTTTTCATTGTATCATGGGTATCTTTAGAACAAAAGAAGATGATGTGGCTAAGATCTCCACTTCAATCTATGTGTCGAATTTTCCTGAGGTGTTCTCCGCCAAAGATTTGTTTCATGCTTGCAAGAAATATGGACACGTTATTGACTCGTTTATTCCATTTAAGAAATCGAAAGATGGGAAAAGATTCGGTTTTGTTCGATTCATTAATGTGTTTAACACGGAACGATTGGTAAGTAATCTTTGCACTATTTGGGTTGGTCGATCAAAGTTCCATGCAAACGTTGCCAGATTTCATAGAACTCCTTTGAAGATTAATAAAGCCTCGAAAGACAATGTGTATGAGCCCAAAAGAAAGAGTAACGTTAACGAAAATGGGTCAAGTAA
>BQNB010077226.1:0-30907 GCA_026074375.1 Tanacetum coccineum | reverse complement strand
GTAAGTTGCCGCGCCAAGATACGAATAATCTCAACTTTATACATTCGCCTGCTTAACGACACCGTTTATAGATGCTTATAAAATTAGCTTATACACTGGTATATACAGCTTATACACAACTTATGATGACAATGTAAGTCACTATTTTTTTCGCTTATTTTGCGGCTTATGGGCTTATTTGAGTCAGCTTATTTTTTAAGGCTTATATCCCATTTTATGAAATATTTTTTCACCTTGAATTTATAATAAGCTCATAAGTTAAAAGAGCCAACAGAATTAGCAATTACCAATTATATCTATATAACAAAAGGCAGGATTTTGCCTTAACTTCAAGCTCATAAGTTAAAAGAGCCAACAAAATTAGCAATTACCAATTACGAAATAACACAATGTTTGAAAACATTACCTTTAGTACGCCCTAAAACAACCATCAAAATCATCACAAAATACCCAACGATACCAACCATAATCACCATCACCACACACCGATCACAAAACGATTGCACGTGCATAGACAAACAATCGATGACAGGAGAGAGAGGGAAGAGATGAATCAGAGATGCATGTGGAAAGTAGTAGATGAAGGGAGAGAGAGATCTCAGAGGTGGTATATCTTTTGGAGGGACACGTACCCCCACTAAAGCATATGGGTGTTTAATATCTGGTTTATTTTTAGTCGGGTTTTCAGTCGGGTTCTTTTTCAGGTGGGTTCAGGCAGGTTTTATTGGGTTTTAGGCGGGTTGCATTTTTCAGGCGGGTCGACCCGAGAATGTTAATAATGTGGCACGCATAACGATTTATGCCTTTTAATATATATTTATAATTATAATTTATATTATAATTATAATTCTAATATAAATAAGTTATATACCATTAAGTTTTGTTTATGTTGTCTATATACCGTATAAATTATAAAACAGATTGCTATCTAATATTCCTATATTATAATTATTTTAGAAGATATTATATAACTTATGCCAAATATGTTATTTACCTATACACTAAAACTCATCATGCAAGGCGACAAAATAAGAACTGTTTTCTTAGTGGGCTAACCTTGGCCTAATACAGTGGCTTGTTTGGGATATCAACCGACAAAAAAAACTGCTCAAGTTAGTATGTACAAAAAACAAATTACTTAAGTCAATATGTATGGCCCAATATGTACTAAGTTACGTTGCTGGGCTCTCACTAATGTCCATGAATTCCAACCAAAGACATAGGCCCATGTATTTTCTTCTAAAAAACATAGAAAAAAAACAATACAATCTCTTTTATGTTGTGAAACAACGGCCTAATAGCAACCTATGAAAGAAGAAGAAAATATAGAGATCATCAAGACATATTTATTTCATTGAGATTGATTTGTTACAAGTGCATACAAGTCCATATATATAGTCTCTAGTCATCAATACATTAAGTACAAACCCGTTCAAAATAGAAGATGCAGAAGATGAAGGGTTATTATAATGATCCATAAAGAACCTGATAGTTCATAGATGCTCCTCTTTGTTCCTTTAGTATTTCTCTCATTTACATGTAGCAAAAGATCATTTTGGATAGACTTAATTGCTCTCGGGTCCTTTTTTTTAATCGAAAGTGAACATTTTGGTTATTCACAATTTGAGTTGTCAATAAAACATAACGAAACTTCTTGCAAAATCAAGGTCGAATAATAAGCAAAAAAAAGAATGAAACCTTCGACTTATTCAGATTAAAGGCAGAGGGTCAAAAAGAGCGATTGAATAATGATTGCAGCAATAACAAAAGCATGTTTTCAAGTATTTATCCGCTGCTAGTATGATCCCAAGTGAAACAACCAAATGGCCTACTTGTTTATGCTAAGATAGCAGACCTTAAAATTTTAATACATATGGTTTATATGACCACATTAGATTGCACACTTAAATTTGAGCATTAAAATTTGAACTCAAGTCGCAAAGATCGCAAAAATGGTGCTATACATGGTTGTCTACTCGTTGGTCAGCACTCCTCAGTTTTCATGTCTACCTTTTAGATGCCTCATTGGCTTGGGTTACACTTCTACTTGTGCATTTTGAGGCATTGTATCTCGATGTCTAGGTCAATTCAATTTCGAACCGAAAGGTAGCTGGAGAATCATAAACCAATATAGCCAAAGAAATAAGTTTTATTATTCTATGCAAATATACATGTCTTATTACAACCTTTCTCGATAGTTATATCTCTTAGCTAATTAGTTCATGGTACTACATTTAGGCAGGATGTAGATAAGGAAAAACGGTATAGGCCACATGCAGACACTTAATAATGGATTCTCAGCTTATACAAAATGCAATAAGCGAATACGCATGTTAAACACGCTTAACCAAACAGTCCCTCAGTATAAACTTGAGTGTCATCAAGAATCATATTAAAGACTAAAAAGATTAATTAAAAACCTTGGAAACCAAATATATCTCACATTGTCATTGTCTCATTCTTAGTTCTAGCTGTTTTAATTTTATCGCATAGTGTGTTCATAAAGTCTGATATGTACCATTACAGGTGCGTTTGAGAACCTCGCTATCTCGAGCAAGGAAAGGCTATAAGACCAGTAAGGCTTTAGACAACATAGTCATGAGTAAATTAGCTTTTGACTATTTAGAAGCCTGCAACAAACTGATTATAGAAGAATAATATACAATCATCCGTTTATCCCTATCTATAAACTGATTTGAAAGACTGTAGTCCCATTTCACACAAAGTCTACCATTTTCACAAATATCATCCTTTTTGGTCAATTCTATATACCCTCATTCGCTATTGCCTAGACAAAAATAAGGGAATAAGAGAGCATGTATTATACTTTTATGCATAGATGCATAGATGATAGAGATTCTGTTACGAACCCCACACCACCATCAAACTATTTTGTACTTGTTACAAAACTCAATGTAGTCACGCAAATAAGTTTCCCCACTAAATCTTTTAATACAGAGTATAATACATACTCTCGTAACAAATCAAGTTTTCGCCGAAAAGTTTCAAAATAAGCCACAAAAAGTGAGATACCAGTTTTTTTATCACAGTATCAAACACATAAATCGAACAATCACAAACACAATTTTTAAAACACAAACACATGAGGCATGAAAAATATGGATTATGAGATACTCACCACTGTGGAGACGCAAGTCCAATGCCCTCGTGGCGCTTCATTGGTAATTAGCTTGACCCCAAGACAGTTCTTTTCTTTCATTTTCTGCAAATCTCTCCTTGACTAACATCGCGCTATTAAATTTAGGGCCTGCAATTTGAAATTCAACCCGTCAATCATCCTGAATAATCTTTGACAGAAAAAAGGCTTAAATAACCTATAGAGTATTGAGTAAGGGTCTACTATCTGTGAGCATCACGCTACCGACACTGTTTGTTGAGCTCGAATTCATTAAAACCATGTTTGGTGAATGGCAAATATCTCATGGATTCCTGCATAAATGATAATAGTTATTTAGAAATGACTTATTATAAAAAGACTCGAAGGTTTTTCTAACAAACAGGTCAATTACTTCGTATGGAGGAGAAGCGCAAAGAAGTATAACATCCTTGTATGAGCATAACTTGTTGCATCGAGGGCATTGCTCCTATGTACTGGTCAAAACAGAGACTTGTTATGCTTCCCCGCAAACATTTATGTCCTAATCTTGATTATCATCAAATCTTGGTTCATTTGGGTGGGTTGTGGAACGGGTCAAAACACATTTGGATTGGACTATACAACATCGTTGAGTCGGCTCCTAAACCCATTAACCATGTTGCACAGATCACATTAACTAAGCGCTTTGCCTACACTACTCGGAATCCCAGTATATAACGTCATTGTTTAAGCTTTTTTTTTGTAAGTTGTCTTGGCTTATATATACTTATTATATTTTTCTAAATAAAAAAAAAAAAAAAAATGGCCCCATTTTTTTTGTTTTTTTTTTTTTTTTTCCAGCTTATTTTCAAACTCCAACGCTAGTATAAGGGGCATTTGGATCAGTTTATTTAGCTCGCTTATGGGCATGTCTGAGCTTAGCGACTGTCTTTTCAGCTAGATTAAATGAAAGTGTACTTTTGTAATTTTATATCGCACCCAAAAGCTAATATAACAAAGCTGTGAGGCTTTAACATTGTATATCGTGCTATTTTTTTGTTACCTGAATCACGTACACTTGGAAATTTAAAAGATGATTGAAGAATCAGTGTCCTTATAGTATGCGATAGAGAAATAGTATCCGAGGAACAATGCACCCTGGGGGGGATTTGGCATTCCATCATTAACAGTACACCTGTAAGAGCGTACAACGCTTTCAAAAAAGAAACAAATCTGTGATTAAATAATCACCAGCCACAAACCTTCCAGGATAATTGCCACATTTTTGCTCATTTACAGAAGCTTATGGACAAAGCTGAAATAAGTGCAAGCAAACAGAGACCTTAATTTTGTATATATAATCTGCATAACCTGAAGATACATGTATGAGTTGATAGCAAAATCGGTTAACTTTAAAAGAACTTTTTTTTAGTTTTGATCCGTTTGAGATATCGTAAGTGTTTATTTTAGTTAGGAACAATCTAGTGTTCTTGAATATAGTATCTTTTTAGTGGATGGATTGAATTTCAGAAAAGATACATACCTGTGTGGGTTCTGTACTCCGGTTCAACGTTGTTGGTAGGCATATCCTTAAAACGCTGAAAAATTCTAGACACAGGTACGCAGGTTCTATCCACTACGTCATGGTTCCTAATTGACAGACGCCTCCTCACGTTTCTGCTGGTGCCAACAGTTAGAACATCTGCAGCGGGTGACTTGCGCTTCAGCGTTGTTGACAGTGATCGAGAAACAATAAGATGTCGAATACCTGGTAAAACAAAGAATGAAAATGTGTTGATATCAAATGGAAGGCATCAGATGTTGTAACTCTTGAATTCTGATAACCTGACGTTAATCAATAATAATATAGTCTGTTTAAATCTAATATCTTTGTAATGAATGTATTGGAACTTAGGAGAGTTACATACCTGCGTGGGTCATGTAGTTCGATCGAAGACTGTTTATATGCATATCCCTAAAACGATCAAAATTCCTTGAAACAGGCACAGTGGTTCCCGATTGGCAAGCGCCTTGTGGCATTTTCATTGATAGCGACAGACTGAACATCTGCAGCCGGTGAATTTCGCCTTTGAATACCTTCTTCAGGAGGAGGAGTGTATTCTCGGAAGGCATCAGCGTTAAATTTATTGTCATCAGCTGTGTACACGAATTATATCAAAGCTCAAAATCACACACTAACAACCAACAGACAGCTATGGAAGTTTGAAAACAACAATCTTTTTTTACCTGCAGTGTCAGGAACCATTTCATTGTTATTTTAGTCGCGTTAAATTTTGATCGTCCTGATCGTTTACAAACATACATGAACATACACGCTAGGATGGAAGGCAATATCATACTTTTCGTGTTATGATACTGCCTCTATCGTTTACAAATAAAGGTTGTAAATTACTATTTATTCCGAAGCAATTAAAAAACATACCCATATCTTTCAGCTGAACACTACATCGAAGGTTGATTCTATCCATGTTGGCCTCACACTACAATAGAAAAACGCAAACTCTCCACATAAGCACAAAACCAAACAAACCCAATATACAAAATGCAAACTTAACGAATACCCATAAAAAAACTATATTACTTATAACCTAGATGTAATTTTGAAAAGCCTACAAACCCTATCGAATACAAAATAAATTAGGCAAAAAAATACCTGCTGATTTTGCCGTTTGCCGTGAATCAATTCCTTCATTCCATGAAGCTTTGTGCCCCTGTCAACTCCATCAACAAAAGGAAATCAACCCCAATAACTTTCAATATTTAAGCTTTAAACTTGAACACAAAGAAAAATAGATATAATATCAAAACCCCCCCAACAATCAAACCTTAATTACACATTAAAAAAAGTCAATGAATTAACACAATCAATACATTAATGATGACTACCTCAATCACACAAACCAAAACAATAGCATAAATATAAATATTACCTGATTGACGAGGAACATATTTGCTTAATTTTGACGAATTGAAATGAGGGGATTTGGGAATGATAATAGTGTGAGAGATTTAAGATTTGCAGTCGACACGTACCCCCTACGCGGAAGAAATAAAGTTTTTAATGCAATGATGCTAACAGCGGGGCGGGTCAACCCGGGGCGACTCGAAAATCTTAATAAACAATACCCGTTCGTTGCACGGGTATTTATAAGTTAAGAATTGTTATAAAATTTAATATTAAAAAAAATCATTAATAAGATGAGATCGCTCATTTAAGAGAATGCGTACCCAAACACTACGCATTCTTTTTCAACTGCTATTTAGCGACACTTTATCTGTCACAATACTGTCACTAATCCATCACTAATATGCTTTCTCTTTCCTCCCATAGCATTTCGCGACACTTAATCTGTCATTAATCTGTCACTGTCACTAATTCGTATACTCATTCCTCCCATACTATTTAGCGACACTTTATCTGTCACTACTAATGTGTCACAAATTACATTACTCTTTCCTCCTATGATTTTTTGTGATGCATTATGTGTTACAAAGTTGTTGCTAATTCGTCACTAATGTGTTGGCAGCAGTAGTAATCTTTTCAAAGAAGCGTCATCATTATCATTTGCAAACAGGAACAAAAACTCAAATGAATGTTCTTGATTATCATTTGCAAAACACAAACAAACCTAATAAGATGGCCAAACACAAACACATATGATTATCTCAATGATTATCATTTGAAAACATCAGCTCATAATTATCATTTGCAAACACAAATAAAGCTTCATGATTATCAATAGCAAAACACAAACACTGCATGAACTATGAAAAAAACCTAATAAGGGACAAAGTTGAAAACATACTACAAAAGCGCACTATGTGTACATGACCAAAATAAAAAACAAAAGACTACTAAGATAGTAGCCTAACCATGCTTATGATGCTATCAAAAAACTAAACCCACCCATCATCACTGTCATCTTGGTCAGTATCATATTCACCAAGATCTTCTTCTTGGTCAGTCTCATCAAACATTCCAAGGTATTCTTCTAGGTCACTTGAATCTTCATCATAGAATTCTTCTTGGTCACTTGATTCTTCATAAAGCTCTTCTTGTATGTCACTTCTTCTTCTTGGTCTGTTCGAGCTTAACTTATTAATCCATTCCCGATAGCGAGTTTGCTATATGCAATTGCTCAATCCTCTATAAAATAAAATTCTGGCGAAAAACATCAAATGTGAGAGTATAAGTTCCTTACAAATGAAACTTCGGTGCAAATTTTGAGCAACAAAAAGTGTGTCCATGGTCCACCCCTCTACCATTCTAACGATTACCATAATAACAAAACTTTAAAAATGGCCAGAACAAAAAATGGAAGAATACGTACCAGAATATTAAGATGAAAACATTATCATGGAAAGAGTCAATATTATTTGTTTTCAATTTAAGTGTTAAGTTAATAATCTTTTCGAGATTTTCGATGTAGATTAGATAGAAACATAGTTTGAATAAGTTCTTTTTCCCTTTTGAAAGGTATATTCATTCAAAACGTGTGTCAACTCAGTAACTGAATCATATTTACAACACCACCACATACTTGATCGTAACTGCACCATAATAATTGAAAGAAAGAATATTAAAATGTGGATATCTTCAAAATCCGTTACAGATGATTTACGGCATTTAACGATCAAAATCAAAATTCAAATAAAAATCAATATATATGAAGTATAAATAAATGGCTCAGAACATTTTTGAAGAAGCTTTGAGGTTTGACTAATTAAAAGGACATACCACATTTAGAGGGTTTGATAAATTGCTAAACACTTATTTGGAAGAACAAAATGTCATTCTGCTTGAAATATTGGATCGTGATGTGCTGCATCTTTGGCCCTACAAAAAACAATGACATAAACAAAAGCAATTCATGAACAAATTAAGCAAGTCATATTTGATCAATTCTATAGACTTTTTTTATCAGAAATAAGGTTTTTGTTTTACTTACAGATTTTTTAAAATAGACGTTTCTTGTATTCAACTTGTACTGACTGAAAGAAGAGTTGAAGGTGATGTGTAGTGTGAATATTAGACTTGTTTATATAGGGAAAAATGGGTGCCAAATTCTTTATTTGAAGGTACATTATAATACGGAAGTTTGTTGCACATCAGTGGTCCTCATCTCTATTTTTTGTACTTATCTTCACATGCTTGATAATAAAACGTGCTATAATCTAAATGTGTACATTGTGAACTAACAACCCTGAAATGGAGCATGAGTTTAAATGGTTCAGATCAATTTCCATGCGAATTTATACGGTTTAGATTATATCCTGGCGATGTTTTTTTCTCTCTGATGCGTTAACAAGAGATAAGTTAAATGTGCACGGATTCCGATTTCTGATCTTTAATATAGTATATTATATAATATAATATAATTTATAATTTTATAATTTAACATAATACAAGCTTCCTTATCACTTTAAGTTATGTGGTCCCCCAAATCTTGCAGATTAATTTTTTTATTTATTCGAATAAAAACACAAAATAAACAAAATAAAAATTCATAGATAATAAAATTGATATACATAAAAGAAAAGTCATGAATTAGAAAAAACATAAAACTAAAACTAAACTAGTTATGACGATATTTGTATGGAACTCACGTGTAGCCGTCTCAATAGTAATCGTGTCATCCGGATTCATCTTTTCAGCACTTGTTTCAAGCATTTTTATGTCCTCGTTTCTTAATTGAGTGTTGATTAATTGTACCCTTGTCATAGCCTTGTTTCTTATTTCTTCCATCTTCGCCTTACGGTCTAGCGCTAGTTGTTGTTGCAACAATTCTTGAAAAGTGTCTTGTGAATAATTAACCGATTAGTTTGAAGATCGTTGACTTTTTTACATTTGTTCTATGTTGGGTAGACGTGGAATAACATCGTCTCCAAATAGCTCAGTCTCTTTTCTAAGTGGATTGGTCAGGCTCTTCTTGTGTTATGGGTATTAGGATACAACCATTTACTTTTTTTTAAAGCTTATAACTTTGTTGTGAAGCCAAGCTTTCCCTTCGTTGTTATAATACGTATCTTGACAAAGTGTCATAAAATCTTCATCGTGTTCACCACTAAGCCTCGTCGTTTGGTTGACAATAACATTTAACTCACGGATTTCTCTGGTCACGAGTGTCCAATTCAAGGTCAAAATGTCTTTGGTAAGTGTGATGTATCTTTTTCTCTTTGCTTGCTCATTGTATACGAAAAAAATAAAACTAAAACTAAACTAGTTATGACGATATTTGTTTGGAATTTCACGTGTAGATGCCTCAATAATAGCCGCGTCATTCGAATTCATCCTTTCGGCGCTTGTTGCAAGCATTTTCATCTCCTCGTTTCTTATTTGAGTGTCGATTAATTGCACTCTCGCCATAGCCTCGTTTCTTATTTCTTTCATCTTCGCCTCACGGTCTAGTGCCTGTTGTTGCAACATTTCCTGAAAAGCGTCTTGTAGATAATTGACTAGATGAGTTTGAAGATTGTTGACTTTTCAAACTTCATTCTTTTTCGGGTGGACGTAGGATAACATCGTCTCCTAATACCCCAGTCTCTTTTCTGAGTGGACTAGTCGGGCTCTTCTTGTGTTAGGGGTATCAGGATACAACCATTTATTTTTTTCTTTCAAAAAAATTCTATAACTCTTTCGTGAACCAAAGCATTCCCTTCGATGTGATAATACGTATCTTGACAAAGTTTCATAAAATCTTCATCGTGTTCACCACTAATCCTCGTTGTTTGGTTGACGATAGCATTTAACTCTCTAATTTATCGAGTCTTGGGTGTCCACTTCCCGGTCAATTTTTTTTGTACGTGTGATGTATCTCTTGCTCGTTGCTTGCTCATCGTATACCGCAAAAACTGTATACCAAGAAGTATCCGATTGTTGGTCGTTACCTGTGTTTGATGCCTTAGATATATGTGCCCAACATTTCGCCAAAATTAGTTCTTCTTGTTGAGATGGTGCACCACGCTTGATATTGATTTTCTTTTCCTGAGTACCCGTTTTTATGTTTTTCCTTTACCATGTTGGGTAGGTGTGATATGTCCAATTTATTCGTATTGTTGGTATAGTAGTTGAGTTTGTTAGAATTTTTGTTGAAGTTGAAATTAGGTGAAAAGTTCGAGTCGCTTGGACGTGCTAAATGGTGAAAAGGTGGTAAATTATTTTAGGATTTGGTATGATGTACCAAATGGATGAAGTTGGTTATGATTTGAGGTAATGAAATTTGTGGGTTATGGTGTGTTTTGGTGAAACGAAGATGAAGAATTGAGTATTTCATATTGTAGGTTGTTTAGTATTTGATTTTGTGGATTGTTGAGTATTTTATTGACCCATTTATTGTTACTCACTTTTATGTGTTGGGAGTAAAAAAAAGAGAACTGTTGTTGGGTATTTAATCACGGTCTGAAAACCGAACCGGACCGATTAAGATCGGACTGGACCAAAAACTGATTTTGCCTAACACACCAGACCGAAATGGACTGTTCATGTCCGGGTCGGCCCGGGCAGGCTCGGTCTTCGGTCCGGTCCGGTGCAACAAAGCATAATTGTCGGTTTTGTGTAAGACCGAACCGAACCGGACCGAAGACTGAATATGAGGAAAAGGATTGACCGAGGACCGGGCCAAAATATGTTCGGTCTGGTTTTCCGATTCGGTCCGCAGTCTATCATACTCAGCCCTGTTGTTGAGATTTGATGGTAGAAATGTGTGTTAAAAATTGGAGATTCGAATGAAATTTATTGTACCTTTAAAGGATAAAAAAGTAAAATAAAAGGTTTTTTATTCTTCAAAAAAGGAGCTAGTTTTCCCACTATATTGTTCTTGCCCATTATAATTCTACCGTCACATTTAGAAAGTCAAAAAGTAAAAGGCAAAAATGCTTATAACATGTTGATGAAAAACCTAGTTACAATTTTAGAACTATGTAATAATTATATAAGAATAATTAGAATTACAGCGAAAGCATAAACCTTTTTAAATATTTTTTTATTGTAGTGTGATCTTTCCACTGCTAGTCCACACCAACACTTTAACGACTTCAGTAGAATCCTAGTGCTTGATCTACAACTCCAACAACAACAATCAAATTGAGAATTAACAAACACCATAGATGTGCTTGTTCTTGCTTTTAGGTCTGGCCGAAAACACAAGAGAGGGGGTTTGGTTCGAAACCTTAGTTAGTGGAAAACTAGTAAAACCCTAATTTCTGGTTAGGGTGTTTATATATGTTAGCCTCAAAATATTAAGTCAAACAAGGAAACTCGGTCTTTATTTATTAGTCGTTGTAATTGGCTAGAAAGGGAGTCGGGCTCGTGATTTAATCTAATATTGTATACGTTGCGGGCTAAAGCCCAAAACCCGAGCCGACCCAACAACCCTACACCTACTATAAATACCCCTCTCCATCCCATAGAGAGGGTGTTGGTCTCATTTGTATTTTTTCACAAGGTAATCAACCATATTTTTTCCTCTCTACTTTCTCTCTATAGTTTCTCTCTCTAAAATTCTTTCTTTCTTCTATCTCTTTTCTTATGGTTTCTTATCATTGATTCATACCAATTTGTATGGAAGTGAAATGATATTATAAAAGAACCGACATTTTGTATCAAGAGCCTAGGGGATACCGAGTTGTGTTCGTGTGATTATTTACATTTTTTTTCTCTTTTTCGGTTCGAAGGTACTATAAATCTTTCAAAAGTGAGTTTTTGATCTTCCTAACTCCTCAAGGTTTTATCTTGTTTAAAGTTTATGAGGTATTAATCTTTCATTTTGGTTGTTTATATAATTTTTGGTTCGTTTTTTATTGTTAAAATCGGTTCCGAATTTGAAAAAACTGGTATATCGGAAAATAGTATTATCGAATTTGTGTAATATAACGAGTTTGAAAACAAATTCTATTGAAAATATAGTATTACCGAATTTGTGATTATTCCGAATTTGATAAACAAGCCTTATCAAATCTGTGTCTTATAATCCGTATTCTGTATTTTGTAATAGTGCACACATTTTTCGGTTTTATCGAAAAGTGTGTTCTAGGACTTCATTTCATTCTCGGTAATTTAGCATAAAATTTGTAATAGATACACAAACTCTCGGTTCTATCGAGTTTTGTGTTAGGAGAGTTATTATCGAATTTTGTAATAGGCAAATTTGTTAGATAATTTCCATTTGTAACTTGCCGAATTTACTTCGACGACTTGTCCGAGAAATTTGTCTGACAAATTCTACCGAGTTTGCTTTGTTCGATAAACCTTCCGAGTTTGATCTATCCGATATCTTACAACATTTGTTACCGAATTTGTTACCGGATTTGATTTACCGAATTTGTTACCGGATTTGATTTACCGAGTTTGTTACCGTGTTTATTACCGAATTTGCTTTACCGATTTTGTTACCGAATTTGTTAATTTTGGTACCGGATTTGTATAATCAAATTTGTAAATCGAACCTGTAACATCAAGACAAAACCACAACACAACTTTATCATCTTAAGATCCTACAAATCATTTTCACTTCATAATTCAACAATCATTCATCATGACAACTCCAATCACAACTTCCACAACCGACAGTCAAATGCATAACAACATAATGACAGCTGGGTAAGGGATCGTCCACTAATGCTTGCAACAGGACGATATGCACAATGGCGATCACGGTTCTTATGATACATTGATACAAGACCAAATGGTGATGCCTTACGGAAGTGCATTCTTAAAGGTCCATACACTCCAACGATTGTCACAACACCAGCTGTTCCTGCAACAGAGGATTCTCCAGCAGTTCCTGAACAAACAACAGTCGAGACAGCTATGAATATGACTCCTGAAAATAGAGCTCATTTTGAATCAGAAAAAGAAGCGATTCATTTGATATTGACTGGAATTGGAGATGAAATATACTCAACTGTTGATGCATGTCAGACAGCTCAAGAAATGTGGGAAGCCATCGAAAGGCTACAACAAGGTGAATCACTCAATATTCAAGATGTCAAGACAAACTTATTTTGGGAGTTTGGTCAATTCACCTCTCACGATGGAGAAACAATTGAGTCTTACTACACAAGATTCTACAAAATGATGAATGAAATGATCAGAAACAATTTGACAGTTGCTACGATGCAAGTCAATGTTCAATTTCTTCAACAACTTCAACCAGAATGGTCAAGATTTGTAACAATTGTCAAGCAACAACACAAGTTGGATGAAGTTTCATACCATAAGCTCTTTGACATTCTGAAACAATACCAAAAGGAAGTTAATGAACTCCGTGCTGAAAGAATGGCCAAGAATGCTAACCCATTAGCACTTGTTGCTACTGCTCAAACACTTCAAGACCCTTATTACCAAACATCAAAACCTCACAAATCATATGCACCAACATCAAAAGCTTCACTTCCAACCAGATCTCATGCAACTACAAGATACAAAGGCAAAGAGATAGCCAAACCAATCACACCACCATCTGAGTCAGCTTCTGAAGAAGACAGTGATCCTGAACAAGCTCAGAAGGATAAAGACATGCAGAAAAATTTGGCTCTCATTGCAAAGTACTTCAAGAAACTCTACAAACCTACCAACAACAACCTCAGAACTTCCTCAAACACCAGAAACAAGAATGTGGATACTACTCCAAGGTACAAGAATGACAATCAGACTGGACAGTTTGGGAATCAGAGGGCAGTGAATGTTGTTGGGGCTAGGGAAACTGTAGGTGGTCCAGTAGTGCAACAGTCTGGGATACAGTGTTTTAACTGCAAGGAATTTGGTCATTATGCTAAGGAATGCAGAAAGCCAAAACGGGTTAAAGACTCCACGTATGTTAGGATTTATGTTTTTCTAAGTTAGTACCGACAGTACAAATAGTTAGTACTGATAGTTATAGTTAGTACCGACAGTACAAAGTGTAAGTACTGATCAAATAGTTAGTACTGTTAGTAGAAATTAGTTAGTACCGTTTATGAGATATGCATGAGATATTCTAGGAAAAGATATGTGTTATCTGTTAGCGATTTGTAAGCCTGTTAGGGTTATCCTTAGTCTATAAAAGGATCCCTCTTGGCATAGTTAGATATAGAACCATACACGACCTCAAGAAATCTCATAGCAATATCATATCTCAAATAGTTAGTAATCTGTAATTGTTCAACGCAGATTAATAGAAGTTATTATTTAGTTCTACATTGTTTTTCTTAGTACTTGTGTTAAGATTCCGCATTAACACATAGTATTCATAATCAGTGTTTCTATATAGTCAGTTGTATTTATACATCTTGGCTATCATCCTTTATAGGCTGCAAAGATCTATTCGTTTAGGGACTCACAAGTGGTATCAGAGCCTGTGAGAAACTCTGAATAAGAAGAACAATCAAATCAAACTCTCATACACCTAAGCTAAACATGTCTGCATCATCATCACAAGATGAAATTCCACCACCACCACCACCTCCACCATCATCACAAACACCAACCCAACAAACTCCTCATATAGTATCAACCATCAAGCTGTCTATTCTCAAAAAGGGAGAATATGATATCTGGGCTATGAAGATGGAGCACTATTTGACCCATACAGACTATCTAATCTGGGAGGTTATACAAAATGGGAATGGTCCTGTTTCAATCACTACAGATACATCAGGACAAATTAAGGTTTTGCCTCCTAGAACTGCAGAAGAGATTATAGCCAGAGAAAGAGAGAGAAAAGCAAGGACCACCTTGCTTATGGCCCTACCAGAAGATCATCTTGCTAAGTTCCATAAGATGACAGATGCAAAAAAATGTAGGATGCTATCAAATCTAGAATTGGTGGAAATGATGAATCCAAAAAGATGCAAAAGTATATCTTGAAGCAACAGTTTGAAGGATTCTCTGTATCCAACACAGAAGGGCTTCACAAAGGTTATGACAGGTTCCAAAGTCTTCTAAGTCAGTTGGAGATTCACGGAGCAGGTGTATCTACTGAGGATGCTAATAAAAAATTCCTACGATCTCTACCTTCTGCCTGGTCACAAGTCTCCCTAATAATGAGAACCAAACCAGGGGTGGATACTCTTAGTTTTGATGATTTGTACAATAATCTAAGAGTCTTTGAGAGTGATATAAAAGGCTCTACTGCATCATCATCCTCTAGCCCGCAAAATGTAGCTTTTGTCTCTGAGAACACCAGCAGTACTAATGAAGTTAGTACCGCTTATTGTGTTCCCAATCTTTCTGGTCAAAACACAAAGTATGAACAAACTTCATCATACTCACTTCTTGCTAATCAATCTAGCTGCCCTCAACTGGATCATGAGGACTTGGAACAGATTGATGAATATGACCTTGAAGAAATGGACTTGAAGTGGCAAGTGGCCATGATCTCAATGAGAATGAAAAAGTTTTACAAGAAGACTGGTAGAAAGCTACAATTTGATGCAAAAGAACCAGTTGGCTTTGATAAAACCAAAGTGGAATGTTACAATTGCCACAAGACAGGCCATTTTGCTAGAGAGTGTAGATTCAAGGGAACTCAAGATAACAGGAGGAGGGATGCATGGAATTCTGGAAACAAGGATGGGAGCAGAACTGGACAAAAGGAGGATTCTAAGGCATTGGTGACAGTTGATGGAGAAGGTGTGGATTGGACAAATCATTCAGAAGATGAAGATTATGCTTTGATGGCTTGCAACAGCTCAGACTCAGACACAGAGGTAATTTCATGTTCAAATAAGTGTAAAGAGTCTTATGCTAATCTTAAAAAATTGTATGATGCTCAAAGAGAACAACTTAGTGATGCAAGCATAGAAATAAAAGCATATTCTCAAGGTCTTAAGAAAGTTGAAGCACAGTTAGTTGCTCATCAACAAGGACAACTTTGGTATGAACAAAAGATAAAGTTTATGAAAATAGATTTAGATGATAAAACAGATGTTCTCACATACCATAAGAAATTGTTAGCAGAAGCTCAAAAAGAAAAAGAAGATTTAAAGGCTAAAGTAGAAAAATGGCATAATTCTTCTAAAAATCTTAGTAAATTGCTAAATACCCAAATGAGTGCTAATGATAAGTTTGGGCTTGGGTATGGGGATCATAGATATGATGGTATTTTGAGTTATGAAAATGAAGTGTTGCAGAGTGTTTTTATGAATAAAGAGAGTGATATAGAAAACCAACCTGTGTATGATAGATTTGCAGAGGGAATGCATGCTGTACCCCCACCCATGACAGGGAATTATATGCCCTCTGGACCTGAAATTGAAATAGATTACTCACAGTTTACATATGGTCCAAAACAGACTCAACCTAGTGAATCTGAATCCCAATCAAGTGAATCTGATACTTGTGAATCTAACATTAGTACAGAACCCTCTGAATTAGTGTCTGAACCAGTGGTCAATGATTCTAATGTAGAATGTCAACCTAAGGTCTGGTCTGATGCTCCTATCATTGAGGAGTATGAGTCAGATAGTGATGATGAGTGTGTAGTTATACCAACAAAACAACAAGAAACACCTAGTTTTGCTAACCAGCAAGTAAAAACTCCTAGGGAAAATGTTAAAAGTCAATACACACAGAGTCAAAAACCTAAAGTTGATAAGAAAGATTTGGGGCATGGGTTTGCTGTAAGAGCATGTTTTGTATGTGGTAGTCTTAATCATTTGATTAGAGATTGTGATTTTCATGAGAAGAGGATGGCAAGAAAAGCTGAGTTAAACAATGGTTGGAATAATGTGCAAAGAGTGAATAAACAAAATCAATTTGTTCCTTCAGCAGTACTAACTAGAACTGGTATAATTCCAGTTAATACTGCTAGAACTAGCAGTACTAAAAATTTTAGTACTGCTAGGCAAAGTGTTAACAGACAGACAGTACTAACTAGTACTGCCATGAAAGTTAATACTGTTAAGCCCATTATGAATAGAGTTAGACCAGTAAATGTTTTTTATAAAACTCATTCATCATCCTCAAGACCTTTCAAAAGGCCAACAGTACTTAGAACAGATTTTTCAAAACAAAAAGTTAATACTGCTAAGGTAAATGCAGTTAGTACTGTTGGGGGAAAAAGGGAAACTGCTGTTAAGTCCTCAGCAGGTTGTAATTGGAGACCACAAAAATACCATGGTGGATCCAAATACAATAGTGGATCCAGTCTTGGAAAATGTTACTCTTTCAAAGATCCACTAGGCAGACTCAAGCCCAAACAGGCTTGGGTCCCTAAGAGAAACTGATCTCTTTTGTTTAATGTGCAGGATTATCCACATAGAGCTCTAAAGAATAAAGGAATTGTTGATAGTGGATGTTCCAGGCACATGACTGGAAACAAGGCCTACCTTGCTGAGTTTCAAGACTTTAATGGTGGCCCTGTTGCTTTTGGAGGAAGTAAAGGTTATATCACTGGTAAAGGTAAAATAAAAACTGGAAAGTTAGATTTTGAGGATGTGTGCTTTGTGAAAGAACTTCAGCATTTCAATCTTTTTTCTGTGTCACAAATGTGTGACAAAAAGAACAAGGTTCTGTTTACTGACTCTGAATGTCTTGTTTTGTCTCCTGAATTTAAGTTACCTGATGAAAATCAAGTACTACTTAAAATCCCTAGACAAAACAACATGTACAGTTTCAATTTAGAGAACATTGTTCCTACAGGAGGATTGGCTTGTTTAATTGCAAAGGCCACAACTGATGAATCTAACAAATGGCATAGGAGGCTGGGTCATGTAAATTTCAAAAACTTAAATAAACTTGTGAAGGGAAACCTTGTCAGAGGTTTACCTTCAAAGATTTTTCAAAATGACCACACTTGTGTTGCTTGTCAGAAAGGAAAGCAACACAAGGCCTCTTGTAAGGCCAAAGCAGTAAGCTCTATTTACCACACCTTACAACTTCTTCATATGGATTTGTTTGGACCTACATCTGTTAGAAGCTTGAACCATAAGACTTATTGCCTTGTAATCACTGATGATTTTAGCAGGTTTGGTTAGGTATTTTTCTTAAGAACTAAGGATGAAACTAGTGCAATCCTTAAGGACTTTATAAGACAGATAGAAAACCAATTAAATCAAAAAGTTAAGACCATTAGAAGTGATAATGGAAAAGATTTTAAGAACAAGGAGGTTATTGAATTTTGTGGGTTAAAAGGGATCAAGAGGGAATATAGTAATGCTAGAACTCCACAACAAAATGGAGTTGCTGAGAGAAAGAACAGGACCCTTATTGAGGCTGCAAGGACCATGCTTGCAGATTCATTTTTACCTAACACTTTTTGGGCTGAAGCAGTTAGTACTGCTTGTTATGTTCTAAATAGGGTATTAGTGACCAAGCCTCATAATAAGACACCTTATGAACTTTTAACTGGTAAGATACCAATTATAAGTTATATAAGACCTTTTGGGTGCCATGTGACCATCTTGAATACCATTGACCACCTTGGCAAGTTTGCTGGAAAATCAGATGAAGGGTTTTTAGTTGGGTATTCTCTACAAAGCAAGGCTTTTAGGGTATACAATTTAGAAACCAAAAGAGTTGAAGAAAACCTGCACATCACCTTCTTAGAGAACAAACCAAATGTTGCAGGAAAAGGACCAACTTGGCTTTTTGATCTTGATTATTTAACTGATTCTATGAATTATCATCCTGTTAGTTCAGAGAATCAAGCTAACCTACATGCAGGTCAACAAGAAGCTAACCAAAATGCAGGTACAGAAGAGATTATTGATGTGGGGGATTCTGACAAAGAAGATGACTCTACTCAAGACTGTTTTGTACTGCCAATATGGCCTTCTTATTCTTCAACAATCACTCCAGTATTGACCAAAATGTTGTTGATAGGAAACATGATGAGATTGAACGGAAAAACCTTCTTATTGCACATGATAATTTAATTGCCGATTGCTTGTCCAAAGAAGTATTTTTATGTGCAAACGAATTCTGACTTAATAAAGTTTTCTTCTAGATTTACTGAATGCAATGATGCTCACACTATTGTTGAGGCACGTAGTCTAGAACTTGAAGCTGAACTTTCTAATTTACGTGATAAGATTCAAAATGATAATCATAATGAGTTAGTTAAACGGTTTTCCAATCTTGAGGTAAATCACTTAAACCTACAGTTAAAGTATCAAAAGCTTAAAGAAAGTTTTGGAAATAATCCATCAACACCCGCTAGAGATACTCCTGATTTTGACTCAGCCTTTGTAATCGGAAAAATGAAAGCTTCCCTTCTAGGAAAGGACAACGTCATTAATAAATTAAAAACGTAAATCTCTCACTTACAAGAGACCTGTAGTGAAGCTGACCATACACTCTGACCTTCAAGGGCCTAGATTTTTAGACACATCAGTTAACTAAAAAAGTCACTATTCTTCAAGAACAAAATGAGCTTTTTTAAGGCAGAAAATGCAAAAATTAAGCAGCATTACAAAGAATTGTATGATTCTATTAAGATCACTCGTGCTAAGCATATAGAATAAACAATTGTCTTGACAACTAAAAATGAGAATCTAAAAGCCCAAATACAAACTAAAATGAAAAGTATCACTAAGGATCATGTAAAACCACAGTTCATGCAACCAGTGTAGTATGCAATAGATGTTGAAACCGATTCCACCCGCATAAAAGAAAAAAAGGAAGTACATTTAGATTAACCAGGCAACTTAATGAAAGAGTAGAAACCCTTCGCGAAATAGAGGAGAAGCAAAGATGAACGTTGACCCTTAGATTAGTTTCAAAGTCCTTTATTCTTTCTGTATACACTAAACACACCAGAACTCTTAGAATATGCGATTGGCACTTGTCCCGAAAGACGTTTAACAAACGCGATAAAACGCATGTCTCCTACCATCTCCTACGCCCTTAATAAAAAAAAGAAAGTTACTTTTGAAGAACAATGTGACACATCATATAGTAACACACACATACATGTAGGGCAGCTGAGCACTAAGCAGACTAATGTCCTTGTGCCTCCTTCTACAAGAGTAAACTATTGCACCAATGCTAGCGGATCACAGCCTAAGAGCTCATACCAAGAAAAGATAAGATCTAGCCATCTAAAGTTGATCAACACGAAACAGTAGAAGAACACCTTTAAGGACCAATAAGTCAACTTTAAGAACAAGAATCGGGTTAATTCTAGTAGTAGTCTAAGCGTAACTATAATACTTCGAATTCTGATTCTGTTTGCCAAACATGTAACAAGTTTTTTAATTTCTGCAAATCATGATATGTGTGTGGTTGATTATTTGCAATCGGTTAAAGCACTCCCCTCTATTGATAATAGTCATAATGTTGTGCGCAAAGTTAAGCAAGTTTGGAAACCTAAGCAAGTTAGGCAAGTATGGAAACCCACAGGCAAAGTGCTTACCAGTGTTGGTCATCAATGGAGACCCACGGGCAGAATATTCACCTTAGGAGAACAGTGCCCTTTAACTAGGCTCACTGCACCCAAAGTAGTATATGCTAAGCAAAACGAGTATCAGGCCATTACTTGTGCTAACAAACAGGAACCCAACCAAAATTGGGGATCCAACTTTCCAAACTCTCCATCTTCGTCTGTTTTCAAATGCAGGTCGTACAGATCGTCCTTTGGTATTTGGACTCAGGCTGTTCAAAACATATGACTGGAGATCGCTCACGGCTTAGGAATTTCATGAAAAAGTTCATCAGGACAGTTAGATTCGGGAATGACCACTTTGGTGCTATCATGGGTTATGGAGATTACGTGATTGGTGACAGTGTGATCTCCAGGGTATACTATGTGGAAGGACTAGGACACAATCTGTTTTTAGTCGGACAATTTTGTGATTCTGACCTAGAAGTTGCATTCAGGAAACATACTTGTTATGTTCGAGACACGGATGGTGTTGAATTAATTAAAGGTTCTCGTGGTTCAAATTTATACACTATCTCGGTCGAAGACATGATGAAGTCCTCCCCAATCTGTTTGTTGTCCAAAGCCTCCAAGAACAAATCATGGTTATGGCATCGACGTTTAAATCACTTGAACTTCGGCACCATCAATGACCTTGCAAGAAAGGATCTCGTAAGAGGCTTACCTAGATTGAAGTTTGAGAAAGATCATCTCTGCTCTGCATGTCAACTAGGAAAGAGCAAAAAGCATACCCACAAACCCAAACCTAAAAACACCAACTTGGAAGTTCTTAATACCCTTCATATGGATTTATGTGGCCCGATGCGAGTGCAAACAATTAATGGGAAGAAATACATCTTAGTCATCGTTGATGATTATTCTCGGTTTACTTGGGTTAAGTTTTTAAGATCGAAAGATGAAACCCCAACAGTCGTCATCAAATTTCTGAAGCAAATACAAGTTGCTCTCAACAAAACTGTCAAATACGTCCGTATCGATAATGGCACAGAATTTGTCAATAAAGATTTGACTGATTATTATGAACGTGTCGGCATTTTTCACCAAAAGACAGTTCTGAGGACACTACAGCAGAACGGCGTTCTCGAAAGATAAAATCGTACCCTTGTAGAGGCCGCTAGAAGAATGCTGATATTTTCCAAGGCCCTGATGTTTTTATGGGTAGAAGTTGTGGCGACTGCTTGTTACACCCAAAACTGATCCCTCATTCACACCCGTCATGACAAAACCCCATATGAACTGGTGCATGATAAGAAACCTGATCTTACCTTTTTTTTGTCTTTGGTGCTCTATGTTACCCTATAAATGACAACGAAGATCTTGGAAAATTGCAACCAGTGGCTGATATTGGAATTTTTGTGGGCTATGCACTAAGCAGGAAAGGTTATCGAATCTACAACAAGAGAACCCGACGAATTATAGAAACTATTCACGTTCAATTCGATGAGCTGACTGAGCAAATGGCTCCTGTACAACTCAGTATAGGACCCGTTCCTTCTTTTCTGACGCCTGGACAAATAAGTTCAGGGCTCGTACCAAATCCGGTTCCTGCAGCACCTTATGTACCCCTGCAAATAAAGAACTAGAGATCCTATTCCAACCAATGTTTGATGAATACTTGGAACCTCCTCGTGTTGAAAGACATTTTTCCTGCTATTTCCATTTAGAACAATGTTCCACAAGTTGTGATCACTGTTCATGATCCAATACTCCATCTTCATGGCCCACGTCTCATATTCTTCCTTCTTTAAGTAAGGAAATTTGGCATTATTGTTTGAGACAGTGGTTGTGTGATATTGTTGGAGTTGCTGAGACTGGGTAGTTTGTGAGGTTTGAGTGTGATTTGGAGACTCAAAGACTGGTTCAGAAGTTGATGCTGAGAACACAGGTTCAGTTGTTGATGGGAAAGTGAATGTAGATACTGATGGTGATGGCATAGGGTATGTTTGTGATGGATTTTGTGAAGTCATTGTGAGGTTTTTATGAGTAAGAATAGTAAAGTTTCTTTAACAGAGGCTCTCTCCAGGCTCTGATACCACTTGTAGGTCCAGCCCTAGATAGATCTTTACGCCTGTTGAGGTTGTAGAGCACTTATGTAATCACAAGCAACTCTAAGAGAGACTCTAACAAATGAAACTATTGTTTACGCGGAATATAAACAACAGAGTTAAAGAATTACTAAAAACAATGATCCTCTATGGATCTTTTCTATTGATAATAAACGTGTTTTTCTAATGAATTCAATCAGTGCCTTCATCCAAGGCCGTAGGTTTCTTAAATAACCATGAAACCCTAACTACTTGTTTCCTTAAGACTCGCTAAAAGCTAAAGTGATAAGTGTTATCACTTCCTAGGATATCTCATGCATATCCCTATCACTAACTAACTTTTACTATCAACCCAGAGTAAGCATAATACTAACAGGACTAATATTGTACTACCAGCAGGAATGACTTTTGTTCTGCCAGCACTAACAATAAACTTATCCTTACCAGTAGGAACTACATACCTACCAGCAGGAACTTTTACTCTACCAGTAGGAACTACATACCTACTAGTAGTAACTATCTATTACAAAATCCCTAACACAGAGAACATACCCACAAAGTCCATTTACATATAAAAGGTTTAGACATGTTTAAAGCTTAAATTTTTAGGATTTCAGAAGGAGGTTACGGTGTAACCATAGTGGTTACGTCGTCATCAAATGGAAATTTCTTTAAGTTTTTAAGGTGTTACGGCGTAACCTTGAAATGGGTTACGTCGTAACTATAGTGGTTACGCCGTAACTGCTGCAAATTCAACAAGGTTACCAAATGAATATGAGTCTAGCCGGTCTCGAGAATTGCCTCTTAGCTTCTGGATTCTGCAAAACAAAGTAAGAAACATGCAAACTAACTAATGCAAAAAGAAATTTTATTAAATAAAGAGTAAATTGCAAAAATGGTCCTTTTAGTTTGGCCAAATTGCAAATTTGGTCCGTCGAATTACGAAATTACAAAAAATGTCCTTATTTTGAAGGTTTGGTTCCACTTCTGGTCCTTGGTCGAATTTTGGCCGATTGAAATGACTAAAATACCCTCTACAATTTGGCCAAACCACAAGGACCATTTTTGCAATTCTCTCTTTTCTATTATTATTATTATTGCGCGTAAACTGAAACCGAAATACGAAAAAAAAAATTAATTTTCTTTTAATTTTCTTTTTAAAATTGCTTTGTATAAAAAAAATTAATTTTTTTTATTATTGCTCGTAAACTGAAACCGAAATTAAAAAAATTTAAAATTTTTTATAAAGATTTTTATTAAAATTGCTCGTAAACTGAAACCAAAATAAATTTATTTTTTAAAATTAATTTATTATTATTGCGTGTAAACTGAAACCGAAATAAAAAAATTTAAATTTTTTAAAATTTTTTTATTTATTATTGCTCATAAACTGAAACCGAAATAAGAATAATAATAGAAAGAGAGAATTGCAAAAATGGTCCTTGTGGTTTGGCCAAATTGTAAAGGGTATTTTAGTCTTTTTAATCGGTCAAAATTCGACCAAGGACCAAAAGTGGAACCAAACCTTCAAAATAAGGACGTTTTTTGCAATTTTGTAATTCGCAACGAAAACAGCAGTAGTAAGTTCATTACCCAAAGATCGTGACAAATTCCAGCTGATGATCAAGCATCCTTTTCGATAAGGTTACAGAGAGAGGATACTTCTTGTCGATAAACATATGTACAACAAGTCCACTAACTATCTCCAACACATGAACACCAGAATAGGAATATAGCTTCCAGCTTTGAATCTTCCAGGTTTGTTGGTTCTTCCAAACATCACTACCATCATTCACTTCAGGTGAATCCATCAAAACTTTAAGATCTCCCCAAAGAACAAGACCAATTCCCGCAGCTTTCTTATCCTGATAAAATGTCATCACATGGCCATAAATGGTCATCAAATCTGCTCTAGTAACCAAGTGAATGATTTCCCTAAGACTTGTAAAGCACTTGCGAGAGTTGTCTTTCCTATAGAAGACATTGATCGAGCCTAACCTCGTAGTCAATAACTCCCAGTCAATAACATCATAGAAATTAACAGGTGTATCATCATCAGAAGCAGAATCCGCATCAGAAGCATACTTAATGCACATTTTGTGTTCAGCTTCAGGATCTCCGTCTTCAATAGAATGTAGAATGAGAATGTATGAACAACTTTTCGGCTAATCCTTCTTCCCTGTACCAACCTCTGAGTGAGAAGTAGTGTGTTGTGCTGTAGAAGCGGTGTTTAGAAAGAACTTTCAACTGACGTCTGTGAATAATCCTGAGAGTGAAAGGATCAGCAACTCCACTTGTGAAACATTTTGAAAAGGAGTTGCACCTGCTTCTTCCTGGGGAACACCGTGAGAAGGAAACTCAAGGTTGACATCATCACTACTAGTCTTGAGTTTCTTTGAAGAGGCACGAGTCATTGGACTGCCATCTCTTTTGAAACCCCTTGTGAATGCAACAGCTCGTTGGATCTTATCAAACTCCTCTTGAAGTTGTTCAGGAGAGAGTTTTCGAACTTGAGCCATAGTCCAACCAGTGGAGTAAACAGCATGACTTTGATTTTTCACATAAGTGTGCATATATTGCCTGAGCTAAGATGGTGTCATAGGCCTCTCCCTCCGTTCTTGATCCCGTTGTTCAGCAAGTTCTTTTCTTTGAGTATTTACCAACTCAACCATCCTGGCTGAAAAATCATCATCCGTAAATTCAACCCCAAAAATTATAGAAGTGAGTTCTGGATTTTTTGAAGAGCTAGCCAAAATTATTATCCCAGGCAGCATCTGAAGTAGTTTTGCAGCAGATCTAAGAACCTCATAGCTGACTCATTCATTGGGCTTCATACAACATCATCAAAGATCTGAGACATCTGCCTAGCTAAATTAGCATCCTTCATAAGAGATTCAGCTCTTTGCTTTTCGAAATCTGCGAGTTCTTGAGCTTGTAATCTCTGAGCAGCCTCACAAACATAGTCTATTCTTCTTCATCCAATTCTTTGAAAAGTCTTATCCGATTGGAGTAGGTTCGTCAACAACAACACCTTTTCCCTTTTTGGCATCTCTAACTGGTAATGAAGGAGATTCAGGTGTAGTACCACTACCAGTAGGAATTGTTTCAGCAGCAAGAACAGAACTAGGGGTAGGAACTGTTGTGCTACTAGGAGAAATAGTTAAAGGACCAGTAGTAGCACCAGCAGGAACATCAGAACCACCAGCAAACTCATCAGTAGGGAATTAGAGGAAACTAGTGGAATATAGCATCTTCATAAGAACAACCAGTAGGAACCGAGCAGAAAGCAGCAGAGCTGTAGCAGCAGCCTTAGCCAGCTTGATAAGAGGATCCACATCTAGCTCAGCATCCTCTTCCTTGTCAGAATCAGTCAACACAAACTTCCTTTTTCTACCTTTGAGTTTATCCTCCAACAATTTTACCCTCTTAACCAGCTTTCCTACTACCTCCTTGAACAGCAGCTTATGTGCTTTAAGTTCATATTCTTGAATATTCACTTTCTGCACAAGAGTGGACACTAGAGAAGACAAAGCTGTTAGTTTATCAAGATCCTCAGCACCATCTGAGGTTGTACCTGCAGGTGAAGCTTGAGTGGACCTAGGAGGTGAGGAATGAAAAGAACCTCCCATTGTTTCATCTTCCACATTTGTGGAAGTGAATAGCAGGAGCAGACTCATGAAGTCTTGAAGAAGAGGCAATGTTAGGGTCTGCAGAGGACCCTGCTCAAATCACTGGAGCACAAAAAGTAGTAGTTTTGGCTCCTGGTGGTGTGGATTCATGATCATGAAGTGATGCAGGTTTTCAGAGATAGTCCTCAGGGAAACACAGTCTAGGCCTTAATGGTGCAGCTTCCCCTGAACTTTCACCTGCAATTGCAGCTTGAGCAGGGGGAAGCATTGTAGCCAAAAGTGGCATGTGGTCCCCGTGAAAATTTAACCTCATGTTAGCAAACATTTTCTATGTCAGTTTAAAAAGCATGATATTTGTTTGGTAATTCGCTAGGTTCAATTTCCAAAATCATTTGAAGAAACCCAAGGAAACATCAAAAAACTATTATTAGGATTGTTTGATGTAGTTTAACCATCCTTTCCCTTTGGAAATATAGCTTGACCAATAATACCTCCTCCCCTAAGGCAGACAAATAAGAGAAACAATAGCCAATTGCTTCCAAAATTTGGATCCCAACTACCTAGATTGGTACAGAGACAATGTGAGATATGTGTGAACCGAAGAATCCTCCAATGATTGAGAATTTGTTTCTTGTGGAAGGACAGCTTGCCTCATAGGGTAACCAAGATTGTCCATACTACGTATATTTCCGCTATGGGTAAAGATGGGATTTGGTTCCTCAACACCACCATCATCATCTAATTGAAGTTGGCTCCTAACTAATGATTCAGTAATGGTATAGGGAGTCCTATCAATGGTGGCCAGTATAGCTGGAGGGCCTTCCTCAGAAGCTCTGAGAGGCCCTAGGAACAGAACTTTTTGACCAAGACGAGTCATAGATGGATGGGGGTATAAGGGTAATAGCATACCTTATGTAACGAACCCTAAAAAAGTCAAAACTTGGTGATAATCGGCACATATCCTTTTGATTTCTTCCAATGAAACCCCACCTTGTTGTGCTCAACACTATACTTAATGCGCCCATTGATTTGATGATTACAAAGAATGTGGTTGAGTGTTAGTGCTGGTGTTGGATTGTAGGGGTAAGTTACTACTGGTTGGTAGGGGGAATCGAGTTTTTCAAAGAGTGAGTGGAGTGAGTAAAAAGGGCTGTTACAAATTAGGGTTTGATCTTAAAAAGTAATTGTAAAAATGAGAGGAAAGAGTAATTATCCCTGTAAATAGGTGACCATTTGATGAATTAAATTCCCAATTAGCTCAACTATAACTTTGAATTAAAGTAAAACTGTAACACCCCCAAATTGGGTCGCAGCGGAATAAGGGTCCGGGGCGTGTTACTTCATAGATCAATAACACAAGATATATATAGAACGACCAAAAAGTCGTTTGAAAACGATACATTGGATTTAACAAAGTAATTGTTACATAAGCCCGAAGCTTAACTTGTTCACTTGTTCAAAGTACAAAGATTTCAAGCCCATAGTTATACAAAATGTATTGCGACAAAATCTTTATTGCATGATATCCCAATCAAAACCACCAATGTATCTCTTGTACCTCTTGCTTACTGATCCCCTGAAAAACATTGCTTTAAAACGTCAACAATAATGTTGGTGAATTCATAGGTTTGATAAATCATATATTGTAGGACCACAAGATTTCCCAAGTGTATGATAATGCAACAAATGCAGACATCATATAAATGTAATTACGTTGCTCTAAGCTCATGACACTGAAGCTTGACGTGTATGAATACCAAATTAAATAGACCTACTTGCCCATGGTGATGTTTCAAATACCAAAGCACCATCTATATTCGACAAGGTATATAATAGAAACCGTTTCGTATTGTCCAGAGAGAGCTAATCACCCGAACATGGATTCAAACCCAATAGAACTATTTAATAAAACATTCGCGTCAGTAACTACCAGTTCTGATATGGGCTCATATAAGGGTTATCGCTACTTAGGCGACACTAATCATAATGTGAACATAACCACTGTATGTCCCTTTGTAAATGCATTGCATGTTTTTCACCCCAAAAACTTTGTAAAAACAAAAGCATGTAAAACGTGGGGCTATGAACTCACCTCGAGTGAGTAATGCCAAGTATATCTCAAATAACGCGTCACGCGAATCGATCAAATGCAACCTAAGTAAATTAAGGTCGTATGAGTACCGAATACTTTAATCAACAACGTTGAATATAATCCTATAGTTGTTACAGACAATCGTACTATCGTTCGGGCTGTCATAATTAAAGAGGTCGTGACATGACTACGAGGATTATGACACTTTAAATCGTAAATCCAAACAACTCGTCTCGATAACTAGCCCACCGAAAGAGGCCTCAAATGAAACTCCCTAGTGATATAGTACCTTTGATAACCACATACTATTCTATATATGCTCAATCACCAACAAATGGATTTGGGAAAATTTGTTTTTAATAAGTTAAAAAACGTCTATATTTACCGTTTTAGTAAAACTGGCGTAACTTTCGCTTTTAAAGCCGATTCCTCGCGTTTTATCTTATGCCCATCTTTTCGTATTAAGACGGGTTTATCATAAATTGGACATATTCGAATTTTCGGACACCACTGTTGAACAGTAAAAAATTACTGTTCACAGAACCAGACCTTATATTATATTTTTAATCGATTTTAATTGTCGTAAAACCGTAAAACGTCGTATTTTATTCTTATAGCTCCGTTTTTAATGATTCTTTCGAGGACGTTCTGTATTGAAATTCTAATATCTTTAATGAGTTTACAAAAATATAACTTTCTGTCCAAGGTGAATATAACTTTATAAAAATAGTTTTATAAAAGATAAATTGTCCGTAAACTCCCGAAATTCATAACTCGTTTCGTTATTAATTGAAAATTTAATTCGATTCTTTATCATTTATGGAATCCTAACAAAAATGTATTATTTGTTTAAAAATATCAACACTTGCAGTATAATAATTTTTATAAAAATGTTTTTATAAAAATTTACTTACGACTTCGTTTATTAACGTATAACTCGTTTCTAACGTAACTTTTTCGTTATTAATCCGTTTAACAAGTTACTTACCTTTTCAGAATCGTCGTGAAATGTATTATCTTATAAAAACATAAAATGGATATGTTAAATGTCGAATTTTGGACAAAATGTTTGGTTGAGTTTGTTAAGTCCATATATATCTTTGTTTTCATACTTTTCCACTTTTGTAAACTACCACAAGTCTTATATTTTATATATATCATATATCATATGTATATTATGTCCATAATCCCATCAAAGTCATTTTGTCCAAAGTTTATAAGTCCTTCATAATACATGATAAGGCATAACTTTTATAATTTATCCATTTTACCATAAGTTCATGTATAGCCATTTTTCATATAAATCATAAGTGTACAAGTTTTCTCATTTTGATATAACCTCATTTTAATGATCATATAACATCAATATAAGTCCATAATTAACCTTAACATGTCATTTGTATTTCTTTCACTTGAAACATATTAAGAATTATTATAAACCCTAATTTACCCATAATCATTTTTACACCAAAATAACTTGATACAATATTTTCTCATCCTTTTTAACATGATGTAAGTAATAACACCACATGTATATGAGTGTATAAAATGATCATTTCAAGTATAAACTTCATTTTCATGAATAAAACCTAAATGGTGATTTAAGCTAAATAGAATAACCATATGCATAAAAATGAAAATTATAAGAACATAAAGAGTTCAAATAGACCTTATGATGAATGATGATGATGATAAACAAGTGCTAAACCCTTGTTTAGCCACAAAATCCAAGCTTGCACAAAGAAACCCTAGCTTTCCTTAATAAAAACCCTAACTTTCTTTTACTTGAGTAATACTTGGAAATGGTGATTCAATGGTTGGAAATACCTTAGAATGTCTTATAATAGATGTGTATAGGAGTGTATGGGTTGTAGAAAATTTTGTATGGGTTTGGTTTGGTCTTGGTTTTGAGCCGTGAGCTCTATAGAGCCAAAAGAGGGTTTTTGTTTGATTTTTACTAAGTGTTTAAGCATGTGTGAGTTATCTTTGCTAGTAATGCATGTATATAAGAAGTAAATCTAGTCAAGGGAACATGTCATGGTCATAGGAATGGTTCATGGTCATGGTCTTGGTCTTTAGGTCAAAGAAACAAAGTATGGTGTGGCATTAATGAAGCATGGTGTTCATTTGACCAACTTGGAAGAGTTTTCCTTATAACACTTGTATAAATGGCAAGAATTTTGGCAAACATTGGATATAGATGATATATTTTGCAATTTTTATGTATTAGGTATAAAAGTGGGTATTTGTTGGAGCGTAGAAAAGTTTTTGTCGTTCCGAGAGTGCCTAAACGCAATTTATCGCGAAACGTATACACTTTACGTATTCGATAAAAATAAAATGAACAAAGTTAATAATTATCCTCAAAATAATTATATAACCCTTGCTTGATGTAAACATTTAATTGTTTGATGCCCGTTTACATTGAACGCTAATTTTTAGCTTACGCGATTTAAACTTAATTCATGAAATCACAAGCAAACGCGTACAACACTAAAAATAAATAGTACATTTATCGACGTCGTCAATGACTTGAAAACACAGGGTGTTATAGACTTCCCCCGTTAAACGAGCCTTGTCCTCAAGGCTCACAATGCAGCACTTGACGACGGTGTGGTCTTGGTGAAGAGGTGTGGATATTTCTTCTTGAATTGGTCTTCACG
>BQNB010077225.1:16197-30907 GCA_026074375.1 Tanacetum coccineum | reverse complement strand
ACATGTTGTGTAAACTATTTTTCGAAAATACTTGAAAATTTTTAAATTTTCCTATAGCTGGGCTCACAAAGCCGTAAGAATAAATCCTGACGTCGTCTCCAGCCTCTGAGCAAAATTTTCTTTTTGTTTTTTTAAAAAACTTACTGCACTCGATTATATAAGTTATTTCTTGTATGAATTACTGCATGAAACCTGAGATTAGTCAATACAATCATATGACTCAAAACTGACGCGAATTAATCTAAATAATTTATTTATTATGTTTGAAGTGGTTCTTAAGAACCGGATATTTCCCCTACACTTATTTTATTGCAAAATACCTTTGATTAAAATTAAGACGATGTTAAAAACAAAGCAAAGCATGATTACATAAATGATGAATTCAAACATAAAAGAATAAATGAAGAACTAAAACACAATACACTCTTAATATGCGGGAAAAATAAACATTAGGTTGCCTCCCAAGAAGCGCTTTTCTTTATTTATGAGTCTTGTAGCTAAACTCGAAGTCATACGTCCTAGGTGTCATAAAAGTGGTCCAAGTTGATGATTTCCCTTGGGCTTTCTCTTTTGAAAAGCTTTCTAGAGGTGGGTATTGATTGTAGGGTTTTGGTGAACTCCTCTCCATTTGGATCAATCAGTCTAATCTTGGCATGCCATGCCTCGTCTCTATTCTTGGGTGGTTTGTTCCAGTCGATTAGGTTTTGTATTAAATCTTATGACTCCCATATGTTTCTCTTGAGGTTTATGGGTATGGCCCCTAAAAATTCCACCATTCTTCTAAATACAAAGACATCCTTAAGGGGATTGATCTCAGCAACTCTAGCAATTTCCCATTCTTCGGGCAAATGACAGTCTAGGAAGTCTTTCCTAGCATGGTAAGGGGTTCGTGCACCTACTTCATCCAAGTTAGGTCGTAGTTTGTATGACTCCCTTTTCTAAGTGTGGTCTAATAGGGTGCTTCCTCTTCACCTAAATCGACTCTTTTTACTTCGAACACTGACCTAGTGATTCCTGCTCCTACCGCTATTTTGGCCTTCCTATAAACTATAACTGCATTAGTGGTTGTAAGGAATTCTCTTCCTACTAGCAAAGGGGTTTCAGGGTATTTCTTCATATCGATTACGTAGAAATTTTTTAATAGTTTCAGTTTTCCTATGTGGACTTCTATGTCTTTGACAATTCCTATGGGGTAAGACTTGGTTTCGTTAGCCAACCCGATGATATGGTCAGTCTCTTCTAATAGTCCGATGTTAAGCTTTTTGAAGAGGTATAGTGGGATTATGTTTACACACAATCCTAAATCAGTTAAGGTGTCGAAAGGTTTTGAGTTCCCTAATCTACAAGGTAGAGTGAATAGCCCGGGGTCTTCCATGTTTACAGGTACTTCGCCCTGGACAGATGTTGATCTATTTTTGCGTAGTTCTAAACTCTCTATGTATTTATCCAATGTTGCGTTATAGATTGAAGCGTGAGATAAGACTTCGAGAACCGGTAGGTTGAGATGCAAATCCTGGAATTCATCTTCAAGAGTTGGTTCGGGTTCTTCTATTTGTTATGTTCCAATCCTCATCCCTGCTTGCGGCTGGCTTGTTTGGGAATGGCTTGCCTCCTTGGAACATGTTTTGACAGCATTGATTGAGGTGAAGGGGTGGGGCAATCACTAAGGAACTACTGTTGGGTAAGAACGAGCAGACAAAACTGGAGAGGTAGAGTTAACATTCACTTTCGGGTTCTTAACCGTGTCGCTAGGGAGTACTCCTGCCATTCGATCGGTGATGGCCTTCAATATTGTGTTAATTTTGTTGGTCATCTCACTTTATTGTTGTTTGAATTCGGCTTCAAACTTGGATAATCTAGCGTCTTGAGATGCCATGAAGTTGGACACCAATCCTTCTAGATTTGACTGACTATAAAATTTTTGAGAATTGTTGTTGAAGGAGCGGTTCAGGATTAAACCGTTGGGTTGGAACCGGTTAGGTGGGTTTAATAAATTATATTAAGTATTTTGGGGTTGTCTCCACCTAAGGTTTGGGTGACTTTTCCATGACGGATTGTAGGTGTCACCAAAATTGTTTTTCTCGAGCTTGAAAGTGTACCACTTACCTCCCGCTTCATCGGTACGCGAGGATGCATGTCCAACAAAGCCTTGTTCAGGATTTTTCATGCAGCACTGAGTGTCGTGGGGACCACTACAGATCTCACATGAGGAAGTGATCTTGTTCACTTGAGTAGGTTGCATCGGAGCAATGTGAGCTTCCATCAAACGTTGAACTTGATTTTCGAGCTTGAATGAGGCGGTGGTCGGATGTACTCGGGACATCTTGAGGCAAAGAGATTGCCTTGACCGGCTTAGCAAAATAAATTGGGCCGTTCCAAATTTCATTGTCATAGAAAGCGAGGTCCTCTAATAATGCCTAGGATTCTTCAGCCTTTTGGTCATGAAGCTTACCACCGGCCGATTGATTGATGGTTCATCTTGTGACGGGATTGACATGGTCATAAAAAATTTAGACTTGGAGCCAAAGATCGATGCCATAATGAGGGATTTTTTGTAGCAAGTCCTTGAAATAATTCCATGCTTCTGAGGGAGATTCTCCTTGATGTTGTTGGAACATCAGGATATCATTGCGGAGTTTTGCAGTCCTTCTCGGTAGAAAGAATTGAGCAAGGAAACGAGTAGTAAGATCCTCCCATGTGGTGATGGATCATGCTGGAAGACGTTCAAGCCAATTGCTAGCTTAACCAAGAAGGAAAAATTAAAATAAAGGCAGGCGCGATCTCTCCCTATTTAAACCGTCAAAGTCAAGCGAGTCCACAAGTTTTAAGAAATCCTTGAGGTGTTGGTTTGGATCCTCGGACCAAAGACCGTGGAATGAGCATTCGTTTTGCACCAACCGGATGGTGTCTGATTGAAGAGGTACCACATTGTTCCCTTTGAGGAGCTCAATGGTATTCTTGTAGCCCTCGCGACTAGGTTTGGAGTAATCTCCAAGAGTACGGATAGGATTCGCGTCTCCCATGGTGGTTGACGAGAATGGATTACGAAACAAATAACACAAAGAAAAGATAGACTACAAGAAAGCTAATATACGGAAATAAAATTCTCACTTGAAAGGATTCAAGCGAGTAGAACTAAGCTAAACTAAGTTCGAAACCTAACTATTCCCCGGCAGCGGCGCTAAAAACTTGATGCGGTAGTCGTAGTGTTGATCCCAACTTAAGATCTATTCCTTAGCTTGTAAAGATTAAGTTACTTTGGATAAATAAAAAATAACTATGGTTGAAACTTTGTGAATACTAAAGAGTATGCGGAATCTACTCTTTAATACTTAGAAGAATGTTAATGAAACAGTAAACTTTAAGAACAATGATATAACTGAAAAGCTCCAATATTATTATTATGAATAATACGAGTACTCTGTATAGTACTAGGGTTTACAACCTTGAAGCTATGTATCAAAACGTATATGACTATTGTGTATGAATTTGGTACATTGAACTCTATACCCTAGGACCTCCTTTTATACACCAAGGAGTCCTAACAGGCTTACAATATTTTCCTAAATTATCATTATCTTCTAAACAAATAACTTATACGTATCTTTTACAAAAATATCTCATACTTATCCCGTAAATAATCTTGATAAGCAATCTTTATCTTTATCCTTCTGACAGTAGAAACTCTTCTAGCAGTTGTAATCTTTTCAGCAGTTGTAACCAGCAGCATTAACTTTTACTCTAGCAGCACTAACTGTGTACAAGCAGTAGTAACTACTTAGAATATTTTCTTCATTATTCATCAGCAGTACTAAGTTACACTAGCAGTACTAACTTTATGCTAACAGTTGTAACTTTACTCAAGCAGTACTAATCATACACTAGCAGTACTAAGTTACACTAACAGTAGTAACTTGTATACTACCACTACTAACTACTTAGTAGTATTTCTTCTAAGTCTCTGAGCAGTCTTAACTTCCATTAGCAGTAGTAATATATACTAGCAGTAGTAACTCTAACCTTAGCAGTAGTTACTTCCAAACAACATTAAAAAGCTTTTAATCCCAATAATCCTCCCCTAAACTTGATATTCTTCTTCTGAATCTCAAGTTTCTTCATTAAAGGTCTTCACCATCACCAGGAGGATGCATTCAAACACTTCCAGTATTCTTGCGTTGTTTTGTCATAAGCTTAAGAAGTTAATAGCACATCTTATTCCACTGGTTAGTTTGAAGCTTCTTGTTGAGCATTTTTGTGATTGTTACAGGTGTGAGTGAATACTTTTTCTCTACCAGCATAAAGATATGCAGATTCTGAAATCTCATAAAATGAACTCCACTTGAAGAAAATAGCTTCTAAACTGTCACATTATATCCTTGTAGATTTTCCATACTTCACTTTCTACATCAGGTTCAAACATCATCTTCAGATCACCCCATAACACTCTTTCATATGCCTCCTCTGGCCTTGTATTCCCATGTTTAGCTTTAACTAACTTCTAGAGTGTTTTTAGGTCTTCTTTGTCAATGTTCTAAAGCATCTTAATCATTGATGAATACCTCCTTGAACTTCCATCAGCTCTGATGATTTGAAAGTATCCCATCTTTCCTTCTTTGATGATTTTCCAGTCAACAATGATTGGAGACTTAGTGGCTAGAGGTATATGGTATGTGTTTAATTACACATACCTTTTACCTTTAAAAACAAGTTAAAATAATCAAAAACGGACTTAAAATGCCAAATATATGCTTGTTTTGCTAACTGTGTTGTGCAGGAACGGATATCTAAGAAAAGGATGAAAAACGAAGCCAAAACGACAAAACCGGACAAAAATGGATGGGTTCAAAAGAGTAAGTTCACTAAAACCCTAGACCAAAAATAAGCAAAACACCATATAAGTATATTCAATTTTTAAAAGTTAAAGGAAACAAATACCGTATCAAACGATTTAACGCTTTCGAATAATTCATGTAAAACATCAAAATGTGATAGATAATAAAGATACTTATATAAAAAGTAAAATGGAAGAAATTATATATAATATATATGTAATTATAATAGAAATAAAGCGGGTACGAATTCGGGTAGACGGGTATGGGTACGGGTACGGGTAATCGGGGCGGGTATTACTAAAACCCGTCACCGAGCCCGTACCCGACTAAAAATATTTGTCAATACCCAAACCCGCATCCGAAACCCGACACCGAACCCGACCCAACCGGTTCGGGTTTCGGTTTTCCCTGTCGGTTTCGGATGCTTTTGCCATCCCTAGTGGCTAGTGGTATAGCATCAATTGCTACCTCAACATCAGGAACTATCTCCATAAGCTTTTTCATTTCAGCTTCATCATCCACTTCAGCTTCTACATTCTCATCTATCTTTTGCTTATTTGAATTATCAGACTCAAGTTCTTCTCCTGTTCTCTTAGAACTTCCTTCTGTCTGGCTTTTACTTCCTTCCACAACCTCTGTATCCATAAGAACAAATGAATCAACCCACTTCATAGTATTGTCAAATAACATCTGAATTTCTTCAAAACTTTTGTTCTTCAACTGACTATGCTTGTAATTAGCTATATTTTTCAAATAAGTACACATTTGATTCCTCTTTTGGGCTTTGGTTGGTGGTTTTCCTCTGATCTCTTCAGCTCTAAGCTTTGCAAAGTGCTTCTTCCTTTTGTCCATGAGCTCTACAAACAGTTTTGATCTTTCTTCAATAGTCAACTCACTCTGTTCTTCTGCTTGTAGTCTCTGAGCTAACTCATAATCTGCCTCCATCATAGCTTGAGTGTTATCCCATGAAATTAAGTTATCCTCTTCTTTTTTTTGTCTTGCCAGCCTTTCCTCTTCTTCTAATTCAGCTTGCAATTCTTCTTGAAGTCTTTGAGCAATTTCTTCATCCACCAAAATTTGATCTTTCTTTTTCAAAGGCTTCTCAGGTTCTATCATCTTTGCCTTGCCTTTGTCTTTAGCCTGTGGAAGTTGAGAAGATGATGTTGTTGTTCTAAATTCACTTGGCTCTTGAACTACAACTCCTCTAGCCTTGGGTCTTGTAACAGCAGTTGTAGTTGTTGTAGCAGCATTTGTAATAGCCTTAGGTTTAGCTGCTTTGATTTCTATTAAGGTCTGAGCCAAAGTCAACTCATCAACAGTTGTTGTTGTAGTACTGGCAGTAGTAACTTCAGCAGTACTAACTACCTTTTCAACCTCAACTTATCAAATATTAAATTATCATCAATCCTCCCCTGAGCCTCATCAACCAAAGTAACCTCTGCATCAGCATCAAGATCATCAATTTTCCTCCCCTGTTTGGATGCATCCTCCTGAGCACCCAAACCTTCATCTTCAGAGGATTCTATTCTTGCAGTTCTACCAACCTTCCTTAATCTTTTAAGCCCTGGAGTTTTTGACTTATTCCTCCTTTCTAGCTTCTTGACCCTCACCTTTAATTTAGTAATCTCTGCAGCTTGAGAGGTCTTTGTGTTCTCCAAGTCAAGAACTCTTTGTGACAAGTTGGTACAAAGTTCCATCAATTCATTTAGTTTTAATCTATCCTCATTACTTAGTAGTGGATCATTGGAATGTACAGGTACATGCTCCTCATTGGCAGCCTCATCGGTGATAGGCTCTGTAGAAGCACTGGGTTGAGGAGCCTCAGTGTCTTTCATTTGTTTCCTCCTTGGCTGTTTCTTCTGGGGCTGTGATGTAGATGGTTGAATAATAATAGGTGTGTGTTGAGGATCAGTTGGTATTTCTGAACCCTTACCTAATTCTTTAGGAGCTTGAACCATCATAGTTTTAAATAAAGGGGTAACCCTCCCAAAAAAACCTTTTCATTCTCTCTTCATATTAGCAAAGACCTTCTTAATGTGAGAAGGTGTAACGTAAACTTCTTTATGTTTGGTTATTCCTTCAACTTGTTTATCTAGGAACACTTGTACAAACCTTGGATACATTAGAAATTTAACTCCACCCTCCAAGTTCTTCACCATATTATCAAAAATATACTTGGAAAAGTTGAATTTTTGGTTTGTGGCAAGACAGATGATAGCAGAGGCCATAATGCTACTAAATTCATTCCAAGCAGTAGTCTTAGCACTAAGGCATTGCAGAATTATATGGATATGAAATTTCCATTGAGGTGAAAAGAAATCTTTATAGAATGTAAGCTTTTGTGTAAGATTCTCATTCCTCATTCTTTCCAGTTTTGCAAAAATGGTAGCATTGGGTAGACATTCAGTACCTTCAGCATCTTTTAACTGAAGAGCTCTTCTCACACTCATCTCAGTGACGATCACCTTCTTCCCATCTACTAAGGCTTGTATCTGCACTTCCCCATCGATAGTCTTTGCCTTAGCAGTAGCCCAGAACTGCTTAATGCATGAAGTATAGATGGTGGGATTCACCGTTAACGCATATCTGATAGAACTTACGTTTAGAAAATCAATAATTCCCTCAAACCCATCACTTTCTTCGGGTTTCTCTAAAAACGTAACTAAATTGTGAGTTTCAGCAAACTTTAGGTTCGACATTGTGTTGGGTTTTGATGATGAATGATAAAATTGAGTTAGGGTTTATGATTAGAGAGCATATCAAAGTGTAAAATCGATCGAATAAGTGTTTGAAACCCTTAATCAAAGTATTTATGAAATCACCCTCAACAACATTAACTTAAACTGACAACATTAACTAAGACTGGCAGTAGTAAGTGTATGTTTGGCAGCATTAACTTAACCAGCAGTAGTAAGTTTATGCCTAACAGCATTAACTAACACTAGCAGTAGTAAGTGTATGTCTAACAGCATTAACTTAACTGGCAGTAGTAAGTTTATGCCTAATAGCATTGACTTTGGTAGTAGCAAGTTTAACTTCAATTTCGTTCCAAAAAGCATTTCCATCATCAATTTTGATTCTCACAAGCTTTCTTTTTGTTTTTTTCTCACTATATCTCTCAATTCTTTTTCTCACTGAATCACTCTGTCTGTTTTTATTTTCACACATCTCTCTTTCTGTTTTTCATTCTCACCAATTTCTCTTATTTCTTTTTCTCACATAGTCACTCTGTCTGTTTTTATTTTCACACATCTCTCTTTCTGTTTTTCATTCTCACCAATTTCTCTCATTTCTTTTTCTTACCAAATCACTCTATCTGTTTTTATTTACACACATCTCTCTTTTTGTTTTTATGCTCACCAATTTCTCTCAACACTCATAATATTAATTATAACAAACAGTAGTAAGTATAACTAACAGCATTAACATAACAGTATTAAGTATAACTAGCAGCACTAATTATACTTACCAGTAGAAAGTTAGTCCAACAACACTAACTTGAATTTCATCATTAATCATTTGTGCATAATCGTGCATATAAACATAATTACACCTCCCTCAAACAATACATCACAGGGTAAGCACTTCCTATCCTTGCAAATCAGATATTGAAATTGCCAACTTAAATGCTTTTGGAGAGGCAAATCTGTAATATTTGATCTGTGTGAAATTTTATCATTCGGAATAAGCTTCTTCTCATTGGAATTCTATGATAAGTGATGCCTAATTCAATGTGTTTAGTCTTTTGAATGAAATACTGATTCTTAACTATGCAGATGGTGCTTTCTTTGTCAATGAAAATCTTGGTATCATGAAAATTGTATCCTTAATCTGCATTTAGGTTTTGAATCCAAGTACTTGACCCACATACATAGAAACAATTAACAATGTATTCTGTTCAGTAGTAGAGTTGGCAACTATAGTGCGGTTGCTTCTTGCATTGATGGAAATCAATCTGCTTCAAGTAAGATTAACAACTTGTTGTGGTTTTCCCTGTCATAAAAACTTGCACCAGCATAGTCACTATCAGAATAAGCTTCCAAATCAAATGGTGAATCCTTAGGATACCAAAGGCCCATTTTTGGTATACCTTTTAAGTATCTAAAGATTCTTTTCAAAGCATGAAGATGTGAAACTTTAGGTGTGACTTGAAATCTTGCATAAGCACATACAACAAACATTATATCAGGCCTTGAAGATGTTAAATACATCAATGATCCAATCATTGATATATATAGATGAACATCAACATCTTCAGCTTTTGCATCCTTGAGTAATAGCTTTGAAGTCTCCATAGATGTACTTGCTGGGACTTCACAGTTGAATGTACCAAACTTCTTTTTAAATTTCTTCTACTTTACTTGTCTTGACTGATAAATTCATTTCTTTCTGCTGTCACTTGTAGTCTAAGAAGAAAAGTACGCTACTATTAGAACTAATATAGACTTCTTGTGCAATCATTTTCTCAAACTCGGTGCATAACATCTTTTTATTAGATCCAAAAATTTTTTTTTGGAAATTATCATCAATTTACTGAACTTGTAGAATATCACTTTTGTCCTTTTAATGAACAAAGTCTTGTCTATCTGACCTCTCTGAAATCCTTGTCCAATAATAGGTAGATAAAGTTTCTCATCCCAGCTCTAGGAGTTGATGTAGACATTTAATGCTTTTTTATCTTTAAACTTGTCAGGAACTCTGGATCTTCCAAACTTAGAGGTTTGACGACATAAACGTTCCTCGTCAATCTGAGTATACAGAAAGTGCACCTCTTCACATCCATTTAGTTATACAAAGTCTTTGATGAGGAATAGGTAAGGACAGCCTAATTGCTTTATTCATAGCAAACTAGGAACAAAGAAATCTCGTCATAATCATATTCCCTTGTTTGAGTGTACCCTGGTTGCAATCGCCAGCCTTTGCCTTTTTAATTAATATACTCTTTTTCCTTTCTTGTTCTTATACACCCGCATTTCGTACCAATGGCTCTTTTCCATGAGGTAATCCATCAAGGTCTAACCTGTGTGTAACGTGAACTACAAAACGCTTCTTCTTGCTTAGCTTTATCCCAGCTTGGATCTTTTATGCTTAGGATTTCCTTTTTGGGCTCTGTTCTTGGGATAGAAATGACAAGCAAACAGGATAAGTGATGAGGTCTTATGCGTTTTCCTTTATAATACAACACTATATTAAATCCATTGTTCTTTTGTAGTCTTGTCATTCTCCTTGGGTAGTACACCAGAAGCTGTATATCACCAATCACAGTGATTCACTGTGAATGATCTTTATGGATTCTTGTATTTGGAGTACGAGAGGAACGTAGATATGTTGGTGAGTAAATGTTGGCTTCATTTAATTTGTTTCATTCCAAAAAAAATCAGCATGTGTGGCTTTAAGTGAGCAGTTAAGCAGAAGTAACTGTTGGACTCTAACAATATTAATATTTAGATACAGGCATTAACATTTGTACTGCGCAGTATTATATACTTAGCCTCATAGTAGTATTTAATATCTTGGTTATACTTTCAAGCTCTCTCTTATCATTAATTACTTTACCTTTATTTATACCTTGTCATCATTCTTTCTTCAGGCGTCACTAGAAGGTTGTCTGTTCATCATTTAGCATTCGTTTGAAGAAGAATCATAATAGTTGTACTCTTTCCACATTGGCGCTACAAAATTAGTCTTTGGCTAGATCATGTTCTTGGTAGATGACATGCACCAGATTCTTTCTTCTTATACCCTACAGTTACATTAGAGTTTTTGTTCCATGCAATAACTAGCCACATATCATTGTTCTTTGTCAGAAATCAATAACAAAGCGGCCACTTTGGTCCATCATGCAATAATTAGCTTTATCCTCAAAACCTAATATGCAAGTTTTCTTTCTACTTTTCTTGTTCTAATGTTGTTACTAAAAGCTTTCTATTATTGAGTATCAGAGAGACAAAGAATCCTACATCTGACTTTGCCATCAAAGCTTTACCTAGATAATCTAAGGTATTAAGGAAATGGCGTATATGACACCCAAAAATGGTCGTCATGAAGCGTAGAGCAGGTGTTTTCTACCTTCTCTTAAACAGTTCATAAGGGGTTTTGTTATGAGACTTAACTTCTAATCACCCTATTTTGTACATAGCAAGCAGTTATTAATTGCTTATCCCCAAAGAGTAGTGGTAACTTAGAGTCAGCTAGCATGGTTCTTGCAGCTGAATTAGTGTCCTATGCTCTCTTTCAGCAAACACCATTTTGTGAGAAGTTCTAGTACACTAAAATTCCCTTTATGCTTTTTGTTAACAAACTCACTCCTAACTTTACTCTTGAACTCTGATCCATTGTCACATTAATTATTTGTATTTTTATCAAACTTAGATTTTCTATATCAGTTTAAATCTTTTATACTCATCAGTGATAACTAGACAAATATTTCTTATTCATTATGTACTCACAAAAGTTAGATAAAAGTCCATATGCAACATGAATAAAGGTTTGGTAATTAAAGTCTGAATCTTGGACTTTACAGAGGCTTTGTGTTGCTTTCCTTTAAGGCAAGCAACACAAGTTTTGGGCATTTTCAAAATGTATTAGAAGGTTAACCTTCATAAGATTTTCTTAAAGTTTATTAATAGTTTTAAATTTAGATGACCTATCCTGTCCTATGCCATATCATTGATTCGATCAAGTGTGCTTTGCAAACAAGAAGTCGTTAAAACTTCTTTATGGAACCATTATTCTTATGATTACACTGTAATATGTTCTTTCTAGGAAACTTTAAGTTAAAACCTGGACCTTTCATCAGCTTACTTAACGTTCATGAGACAGAACAAGCATCTCTAGTGTGCTCAAGTGGATAAGAACATGTTCTTTTTGCACACACATATTGTGAAAAACACTCATAAAGGTTAAACTGTAACTCTTGACAAAGTAAACAATCCTCAAAATCTAAGCTTACCAGTTTTAAGATGTTCCTTTACATAAGTAATTTTCTCCTTTTGGCTCTCCCCAAATGTAACATATCCTCACAAATTCAGACGTCTGAGAGTTAGGACATGTCGCTTTGGTTCATGTGCCTTGAGATTACCACTGTCAGTATAACCTTGATTCTGTCTTTTGTGATGACCCTGCACAAATAAGATAATAAGGAAAATTAGATTCCTTTGGGGTGACCAAGCATCACTGATTGGAGGTTGTGCAATCACATAAATATGTTCTTCAAAGTATTGATGCGAGACTACTTAAGTTTTGGTAGGTCTCCAAACATAACATGTTGAGGCCTTAACAACATTAACCTTATTTAGCTAAAACACTTAAGACTAAGGCTGAATTCTGACCTAGCAGTAGATTATGCTTTATGGCGCCGAACAATAATAAAATTTTCTCTTAGCAGTATTAACTTTTTGGCTAAAATTTTTGTTAGTTAATGTTGGCTCTGAGATAATAGAGGCCTCTTACAGTTGATTGTGTGATTTAGCAAAATATGACATCTTCTATAAGACCTGTTAATTTTGGGTATTGAGCAATAGTAGTCAAAGGTCTTAGCAGTAGATTAATCTGCTTTTAGGCTAGTGTTCATTAGAAACTGCGCTATGGAGCCATGTTCCTTGTATTGTGCGCACTAGGTGAGTTCTTTTTAGCAGATATTAATTGTATTTACTTGTATAAATTGATTCCTAGATTCCACCCTTTTCCTTGATGGTAATGTCGTGAGCCTAACCATGGTCAAGACTTTTACAGACAGATATAACAAGCTTTATTGTTACCATCACGCACGTTACTTCTAGCGGTTGGGACTTCTGATTATTCTAGTTTCTTGATTTCGCTAGGAGATTTGTGACCTATTACTTTAGCATATTAACTGGTAACCTAATGGTTTTTTGCTTGTTGTTTAGGTTCTAACAAATTATGTCTTGCAACAGTAGGAAAAACAGTTTTCCTTAGCTAACTTATCATCTGACGTGTCAACTTCTCACCATAGGGGATCGGAGATTATTGCCTATTAGAAATATCTCTTCACTAACTCTCGTACTGGTCTTAGGGTCCATTGCTTTCAAAACTAGGCTGTTGAAACTCCTTAGACCCGAGTAAGACGACAATCAGATTTGGGGGTGAAATACCTTGTAGGAGAAGTGAAACAAACATAAGAGGCTTACAAACCCCAGACCCTTTCTACTTTTATCAGATATCTGACTCCCTATTAATTTGTCTAAATTCTTAGAAGCATTATCAAAAAATTTAATTTTAAGTTGGCTGCTTTCTTTTTCTTGCTTAAGCTTTTCTAACTCACTTTTAAGCATACTAATTTCTGAGTCTTTATATGAGATATCTCTTTTTAGAACAACAAGTTGCTTACAAAAAATAATCTCATTCTTTTTGTAAAAGACAAGTTGCTCTTCTACATATGCTAACCCTCTTTTATAATTTGCTAAATTAAACTCAGATTTGTTAAAATCTATTCTTAAATCACCAAGTTGAGTTTTAAGAGTTTCACAGCTTTTTAGACAGGTTTTTGAACAAGTTTTGTCATTGTGTACCTTAGAGTCTGAAAAAGCCATAAGAGCCATGTTTGTAGGGACTTCATCATCTTCCATATAGCTCCAGTCAAAACCAGCTCCATCAATAGCCAACATGGCTTTGGAAGAAATTTCTTCCACATTTACAGTCCTTCTAGTACTGTCTTGATTCCTGATTCTGTTATCTCGGTTTCTAGGTCCTTTGCATTCCCTTACAAAGTGTCCCATCTTGTGGCAGTTGAAACACTCCACCTTGGACTTGTCATATCCAGCTGTATCACTCCCATTGATAGTGATCTTTCTACCAGTTTAATGGAAAAACCTTCTTGTCCTCATGCTTAGCAATGCTAACTGCCACTTCAAATCCATCTCTTCTATGTCATCTTCATGGATTTGTTCAAGGTCCTCATATACAAGTTGACACATGTTTGGTTGACTGACCAAAAATGCATAAATAGTGTCATCACTTAAGTTAGCAGTACTAACTTGAGTACTAGCAGTGCTAACTTGAGTGCTAGCAGGGCTAACTTGAGTGTTAGCTGTACTAACTCCATAAGCAGTATTAACTTCATTAGTACTGCTAGGCGATGACACAAAACCCATATTCTAAGAACTTGAGCTTGAGCTTGTAGTTCCTTTAACCTCTTGTTCAACAATCTTAAAATTGTTATAGAGATCATCAAAGCTCATTGTGTCTAGATCAGGTTTATTCCTCCAGACCACAACATGAGTATTCTATTCAGAAGGCAGACTTCTTAAAAATTTCAAATTGAGATCTTCTTGTGAAATATTTTCACCTAGAATAGCCAGCTGACTTACAATCTTTTGAAGTCTGTTAAAAATAGAGTCAAGAGACTCTGTGTTTGGAGTACTAAAATTCTCATACATTTGCTTCAGATGAGTCTTCTGAGTCTTCTTTGTGGCTTCATTACCACCAAATCTTGTTTGTATAGCAGTAAACAAGGTCTTAGCATCTTTGTACTGATTAAAGGTCATTAGATGTTCATTAGGAAGTGCCATCAGTAACATACTTCTTGCCTTCATATCATTCTTCTTTTGAACCTTTTCTTCAGTAGTTATAGGACCTGGTATTAGTGTAGTTGAGATACCATCAGCATTTGTTGTTGTTTTAGCTGTAGGTTTGAATGAGTTTCCATTCTCTATGACATCCCATAGAGCATAGTTGCCTCCACATATCATATTCACCCTTTTTAGGAGTAGGCAACTTTGAAGTTGTAGTGATTTGAGCAGTTTCTAGATCCATCTCTTCTTTGTGAGTAAATAGTTCTTCTTGTTAGTTTCTTCTAGATCAAAGTTTCAGAACACAAGCTCTGATACCACTTGTTGATCCCAACTTAAGATCTATTC